>JAAEAF010000775.1:0-29950 GCA_011037195.1 Triatoma infestans
ATTTCTATACTCAAAGGACAATTATAGAATAATAAGATAGTATGGGTAATTAATTATCAATGTAAATTTCCTCCAAAAACGTAATTTAAGTTACATATCTCCACTTGTTTGTTTGAAATGACGTTTCCATTTTTAAAAGGAACAATGTGTGTATAAGCCTTATAAAACTGAAAAACAACATGTGGCAATACCCAGGTATCGGAGAACCCTCCTTAACCTAGATAGGTCTCAACAGAGCACTTTAAGAACCAGTGTATCAACTAAATTTGCTCTGTGCAAGTCTATGTTATCATACTGTTTTGACAAAACACCCTGATGAAGGGCGACCGCCCGAAACTGGCCGATGACCACAAAAAGAAGCAGGCTAACACGGAAAATATCTCTGATGCTTTCCAGCTCTGCGAACCCAACCACAACAACTTTAGTGGATTCACTTGACCATAGTAGTCCGGCACACAACACGCACCTTGTGAAGCGGTTGCAGTAGAATTTTGTGTAACCAAACTCCCGGCAACTCTTGCATTGAGGAATTTGTCTTTTTCTAAAAGGTTCTTCTCCTTAATTCTGATAAAAGAAGACTTCGATTGAGAATATTTCTTCACTCTTATGTCCTTGGTGCAAATCAACAAAGAATAACGAAAGTGGAGTTGTCGGACTTATGACGTTGGTCTTGGTAGTTGGGCTTATGACGTGACGTTTGTAACATAACTGAAAAACCAGTTCCTCTTTAATAAGGATCACAGATGTAATATGTGAAGATGGCGGATAACCAACCTAAAAGGCTTGCCCTCTTGTAGCTGAAACGTGTGTTAGGCAGCTTTGTGTGCCATAAGATATTTTATAATGGCTCGATAACCATCAACAGTGCTGGCTGATACCATCGTACCATTGGCTCTTGCTTTACAAATTAAGTTATTTTCACCAACTAGCTTGGTTTATTTCCACATAGTTTGTTATATTTTTTATAAATTTTGGTGGCGGTTTTGATTGTTTCCCTCTTTTTGATATAACCTCCTTCAACATCGATGTTGACACCTAATGGTTCAAAAGGATTTGCAGTTATGAAACAGGGTGACTGTCCAGTTTGCCTGCTGGTGCAGTTTGAGGATGAATTGGAATTGTGGCATCCCTGTCACCTGATATTGGCAAAGTTAGTTTATTGGATGAATTTGATGTTTTCATCGTTTTTCCACTGCGGCTGTTTGAGAACTGGCAGAGAGAGCTGTTCTTTTCTGAGTGAGCTGTGACGACGTGGTTGAACAAGCGTTCTTACTCTTGTTGGTAGTAAACCCTGCATCTGAATCGCCCACAATATTTAAATTACGTTTGGTGTTGCCCGTTAAAAAGAAAAACAACAAGAAAGAAGAAATTATTTATTTCAAATGTGGCGCTTTGAGCATGTCCAAAAGAAATATTCAAAAGTTCAAACAGGTTCAAACACTTTATACACAATTATATAAGATGCTAGGTCTGGAAACCAAAGACGGTGAGACTTGCGAAAGTGAGACGGTCAGAGATTATTTTAGAAAGGGTACCACCGGGAAACTGGCACGACCGAGAGCGAATGGGGGGCAAAAATCGCCCTATGATAAGGTTTCAAGGCTCGAGGAGCAGTACTGCGTGGATTTCATTGAATTGAGGTTTTTGGGAATAGTCTCCAAAAGAATATCTATTAAAATAACATTTCCTGCTGATTAAGTGATTTATTTAATTTTAGCAAATTGTTTAAATCATTTTTATAAGCGATCGTTTATCTAAAGCTCTTTTATTTATTATTGAACTGTAGAAGGAGGAATCACTAATTGCACAATACACACATATGTAAGTGAGACTGCTCTACTTGACCGAATTGCCTAAACACAACTTGTTTATCTACCATCAAAGACATTATTATTATGATAGTAATGAATATAAATTGAAAATAGACCATCAACAAAAATATATGAAGCATTCAATAAATAAACAAACAAAAAATTAGTTGACTGGGGCCAAAGAAGAAACTTTATTTTTAATTTAAAAAAATTAGTTACGTTTCGGACACCTTGGGTGTCCTTTTCAGAACTGTTAGGGCGAATGGAGAGTTGAATGTTCAAATTTTTTTTTGCTAATTAACATATACGACATTCTTGGGCATGATTGTATAATAATTATTCAATTAGTTTGAACTTGTATAGTATTCTCATAAAGAACATTTATCAAATAAGAGAGCAGCAGTCATGAAGAGAGAAGAACAGAGCTAGCAGTAAGAATGGTGGTGAATAATGCTGAGAGAGCGGGTTAATGTCGTAGGTAAATTCTTAGGAGTAATATAGGAGAGTGCGTTAGGTGTGGTTAATTCTTAAAGTTGTCCAACTCTTGAAAAACAGCAAACAATAAATTCGCTATAGAATCTCTTTGAGTCAAACCAAAGTCCGAACTGTAGATTCCTTCAGTTGTCGAACTGTTCTCGGAATTTCTCGTTATGAAAATAGCATACTGTTGTAAAAGGTACTCTTTCTCCGGCTATCTTCCCAGTTATTGCTCTCTTACCTAATTGACCGATCTACCTCAATCGGACTTATCACAGCTTGTTTAAACGATTTATCTGATTGTTATCTCTCCTAATCGATAACGGTTTATCTCTTTCTAACACACAGTTCTGCAGATCTGTGTGTCTTGTTCTTTCTAGCAATACTTTGATAAAATCTTGGGATTTTAATATTTTGAGATATGGGATTAATAGCCCATAAAATATTTTGGTCCATGTATCTCTTTGTTTTATAGAGCTGCACTCACCAGACGTGTGGCATCACCAGGTAGCCTCTCTGAAAATTACTGAAGCATTTAAAAGAGAGATCATCGAGCACTTCCTGGTGACCTCTCGTAAATAGCATCCTCACAATATTTTTATAAACTTTGCAATCTTGCTAGTAACCCAGTTTTATACTAATATGAGATCGTATTTTTCGGACAGTTGCCCTTAGATATGCCGGAATTTCAGACTTTGTGCCACATTTTCTACAGAGGGAGCCGACAACTCCTCTTGGAAATCAGTGCCATGAAGGGGCCCAGATTATATCAGTTAAATAGAGTTCACACCCCAAATTATTTACTTTTTCCATAAAGTACGTATTATAAGTTATGAAAAAGTTATTAACTTACTAACTAACTGACTAGTACTTAATTGATGTTCCGGGAATTCATTGATGTAAATGATGCAGAAAATTACCTTGAACCTACAAGTTTAACAGATTTGAATGGAGTTTTAATTAATAAAGCCAGCCAGATTTTTTTTTGTTAAGAAGAAACCATGAAATAAAAACTTGAAACGAATCTTTAGCCTGCTCTGATTGTATCTGTCGTGACTATCATTGGGATAGACAGTCTGAAAGGAAATTCTAATTACTGTCCTCCATTGAGGAGAGCAACCTATTCATTCTAAGATTAAGAACCTGGTCTGAGGACTTTCATTCAATCCTATAGTTTGGGGAAGTTCCCATACAAACTTCTGATTCATCAACATCGGTTCAATGTTTTTATTTTATAAATCTGTCAGAAACTTTATAACACTCTATTAGGAGCAAGCTTTTTCTATTTGCTGCCATTATTTAATCTAATTACTGCCATCGAATTGAGGTGGAGATCCACTACAACAGTAATCGTGTTATAAATGTTATCAACTTGGCAGATAAATTAGTTGTTTTGGTATTTACAATTCTCTTGTTTCCATTATGTCTTAACATTCTTAAACGCATGAAACCGGTCGATGACCACAAAAGGAAGCAAGCTACCATGGAAAATATCACTGATGCTTTCCAGCACTGCGGAACCAACCACAACAAATAACAAAGAAAGTTTGTAGTAATCAACATTTTTGCGTAAGCTGCAAACTCTCTCTAATACAAATGTTGTCGAGTTGCAGTTGCCATTTCCAATCGATCTTCCAAATTCAGGTCGTACCGGCAACAGTGTCAAAATGGTTGTTGTGATTGGTTCCGCAGAGCTGGAAAGCATCAGAGATATTTTCTTTGGTAGCCTGCTTCTTTTTGTGGTCATCGACTGGTTTCGGCGTTCGCCCATCATCAGGATGCTTTTTGTCAAACAGTGTGATAACATATATATGCACAGAGCAAATTTAGTTTATCAAGAGTGTATCAACTAACTTTGCTCTGTGCAAATCCTTGTTATCACACTGTTTGACAAAAAGCATCCTGATGATGGGCGAACGCCCGAAACCGGTCGATTACCACAAAAAGAAGCGAGCTATCACGGAACATCTCTGGTGTCAAAATAGTGATTGATTACATTCGTAGAAAATCTAGTTTACTGATTTTTCCTGACGTATTTACTTGCTTATTATATAGTGCTACAGCCTAGGATGGGCCTTGGCTTCCTGAGATAAAAATAATTTTCATAAGAATTGAAAATGCAATAATCAGACTTCAAAATCAGATAGGCGAGTCTCTAAACAGAATGGCTCACTCCGACCCTGGGGTGATTAGACGAAATTAAATCCAATTACAATTAGATTACATATGACGTACTTTCTGATACCTTTACAGAACAAAAAAAAAAGGCCAAAACTAGCCATTATAACACCATATGGCCCATACGAGTTCAATATCATGGGTTACGAAATGTGCCTTCAACGTTCCTGAAAATTATAAAGAAGTTTCTAGAGGAATAGATTTGTCTTCTATCTAGATAGCTTCAAAATCCACGGAGACACAATGAATCTATCCCGAACTGGTTTTCGGAGTCTGTAAAAGTTGGGCGAAGATTTAATTTGGCAAAATCAGTAATAGAGTTGAAAATTTAGAATTTTTAGGCTATCTGATTACTCAGAGTGATCCAAACTACTTTTTGCAAAAATTCAGATAATTTTAGATAATCAATTACCTGAAACTATACTTAATTTCCGTAGTTTTTAAGCAGTGGTACATTTTTTCGACGATATTTGAAAGATCTAGTGGAAACATAATCAGATGGCATGATATTTAGAATATCCAAAAATAATAATAGAAGGAAAATAAGTGGCAGAAAAGGTGAAACAATGTTTTAAAAAATGCAAAGAAAACTTCGTAAATGCGGCGATATCGTCCCCTAACCCACAGCTTCACCTAGAATTGTTTACGGATGCCTCAGATTCTGCCGGAGGGGCTATACTTGAGAATAGAAGATGACAGCTGGAGACCTGTCGCTTTCTATTTAAGGAAGTTTAACGATACACATCTATGCTCCAAATTGTTAGGAATATATCAGGCGGAGAAACAGTTTAAGCAGTTTCTGGAAGGAAGAAAATTTTCAGGTTTTTACTAACCACAAACCGTTCATAATTGTATCCAAGCAAAGGAATTAGAAAGCATCCTTTAAACAAAAAAGGATACTCATGGGTATTTCACAGTATACTACAGATTTTCGTCATGTTAGCGGCGAAAATAATTTAGTAGCTGACACAATCACCAGAGTGGAAGAGATCAATGTTATTGATTACATGAAATTGCAGAAGCTCAAAATAAGAACGAGGAATAACAACGGCTTATTTGTGAAAGTGACTCTTCGTTTAAATACATCCGACGACTGGCTTCAGTAATCCCAAGTCGAAGTTCTGGTTTAGGAAACTAGGGATATTTACTAAGTTCGCCTCTTCTGTCTTTTTTACTTTTCTGCTACCTTTCTTTTCGACTCCTTTCAAATAGTCATGCACATCATGTAGTTTGACATTTTAACTCCAATGATAAGGTCACTCATTCCTAACTTTTACCGCTTTCAAATATTTCAGTAAATCTACAATTTTCTTCAGTTAAATTTCAAAACAATGCTTTAATAGAACTCAATATCAAATAGGTAGAACTACACTTCAGAGGGAAGCTTGATATTCCATCTATCTCAGCAACCCTCAGAAATCGATTTTCTCTAAAAAAAAATCTTTCAAATTTGAAATGCCATTGTTATGCCAAGTTTAAAGAAAATGCTTGGATCATCTGAAAAACTATTCAGTAAAGACACACTTCCGGTTCACATTTTGAGTAAAGCATTATATCAGACACTTAAATGGGTTATTAAGTTTCCTCAAAACGTATTTGCGAGGAAATTATGAAAATTTGTCACGATCGCAACCCTTCCTCTTACCAGCACTGAGAGAAAGTATTAAATTGTATGATAAAAAATAAATAGGATATGAGTCATTTACTCTTTTATGAACTAAATATGGAAAAATTTAGTTTGTTCTCTATTTTGAAGTAAATTGGTAAATTGAGTATATTTGTTTAAATTTGTATGAGACTTTGTTTGATATTGGGCGCGAAATAGCAGAGTGCTTGAGGTGAGATGTGTGTAGCAATGTAAACATTCATAGAGCGGTGGGAGAGAGCTGGGCGACCTAGCAACCACCAGTCTGCCACGGGGCAATATCATCGGAATGAGCACCGTGTCGGAATGTTGAGATAAATATATAAGGAATGAGGTCGATAGAGACGACCCCTCTACTCCATGTGAATGCCATCGCCCACTAAGTCTGCCAACCAGTCGGTCTGCAAGTCCTTCTTCATACAACCACCTCTTGCTTTCATTATATGCCTCTCTGTCTTCCAAGCGATCATCTTTTTTCATATAGACACCCCTCAAATGGAGTTTACTGCTAAACAGCTAGCGATCTACTGGAATTTATAGGATGATAAAATGACAGAAATAGTCCAGCAAACTATTCCTTTCTCTGTGTACAACAATTCATTCTTTCATTTTACTGGAAAACTCTTCCGTTTCAGCATTGATCATTGTTAAATTATACGCGTTACAAATAGAAATTGCAAAAACATTTTGGAGCTACGATAATTTAATGAATCTCATTATTTTCGTGCCTGATTAGTATTTTATTTAACTTGGAGCACAGTTAGGTGGAAAAAATCACATTGGTTCTCTCGTGTCACACAGTTATTTATTTATACCTACGGGTAGAGCCCAATAATTAAACAATTACAAATTTAGGTATAAAATAATAATCGCACAATTATTGCCCAGCTTATAATAATCACAGTAAAAAGTAATAATAATAAAATATATATGTAAGGGGGCGCGCAATTAAATATAAAATATTTAATGTATTAGAATAGTTCCAAATAATATTAAAAGTAATAATTAAAATAGAGTTGATAGTTAGAAAATTAGGACACTGCTGAGTCGATATGTACCACGCTGGCATAGCAGCTAGCGATTGAATTCATTCTAGTGAGTGTCGCGGTGAGTGAAGGGTGGTCCTGCACCAGCGGCTGATCCGATAAGTCCTAGCGCAGTAAGATATTTTAAAGGTAGATGTGCAGTTGGTATGCCAGAGTGGTAGTCGGCCCAGCAGATAGCAAGTAATATATAGTAGATAAAGGGAGATATCAATGATGTTAATAATTTCCGCGGAATAGTATTTTCGGATACAATCGTAAAATTGTTTACCGGAATAATCCTAGAAAGGCTGAAATTATGGGTTGATAACAATAATAAATTAAATGAATATCAGTCCGGTTTTAGAAAGGGTTTAGTACAACAGATAATATTTTTAGTCTGCTTAACATTGTAAAAGTTAAAATGTTACGAAAGCGAAGCAAAGTATACCGTTTTTTCGTCGACTTCAAAGCAGCCTTTGATTCCCCAGTTAGACACGCGATTTATTATAAATTACATACTTTAGGGGTTTCTACAAAATTAATTGAATTAATTGAGAAATACTATGAAAATACCGAAGCTGCAGTTTGGACGAAAACAGGAACCACACGGTTTTTTAAAACAAAAAATGGATTAAAACAAGGCTGTTTGCTTTCGCCATTGGTGTTCGCCCTGTTTTTGAACGACCTCCATGAGTTTGTGGAAGGCGGAAATGGATAGGAAATGTAAATGTTAGAGTTTTACTTTATGCGGACGATATTGTCCTGTTGGCCAGCGAACCGCGCACCCTACAGACCATGATCAGTAGATTCAAGAAATATTGTGAACTCTGGAATTTAGTAGTAAACTTGAAAAAATCTAAAATTATGGTGTTTAGGCGTGGGGGTAGATTAGCGCGAAAAGAGAGGTGGCTGTACGCTGATGAACAGATAGAGGTCGTGTCGCATTATAAGTACCTGGGATTAACTCTCACTCCGCAAATTACATTTGGAAAACACTTCAAGGAAAAGTCAACTGCCTGTAAAATGAGCATAGGACAAGTTTGGGGTTTTCAGGAACATAATGAGGTTGAAAAATTACAAAAATATTTTATTAAAAGATTATTTCTCTTGCCAAGTCATACACCGAATTATACAGTATATCTGGAAACAGGTAGATTCCTATTATTTCATTATACCTTACATCTTCACCTGAATTATGTCCGCAAAATATTATCATTGCCTGCTTCGCAAATTAGGAAAAGTTTAGCTCAGTGTATAATAGATAAGATATGGTGGTTTGCTGAAATTTCAGATTTAGCCAGTAAACACAATTTTAACGCGGTGGAATTGTATACCGGTGAGGATAAAAGTTATGTTAATAGATTTATAGAATCACTAAAAAAAAATTTTAAAAGCACACTACTCAACAATAAAGCTAATTCAAAATTCTATCTAACCCTGTCAGAGTCAGTTATGCCTTCCGCTGTTATTTCATGGCCAAAAAATATTAGTTGTTTAAAAAGATGGATTTACTTGCATTTATTTTCAAACCGTATTGATTTAAACGCTCACACCCTATTTGAGATCTTGTTCCGGAGTTTCGGATGCTATTAAGAAATCGTCTAGATACTCAAATACGAAGTCTAATCTATTTCGTTCGCGAACCTCTGAAAAGTTTGCCGAATGGCCGAATGAACTCGAAAAACCTAAAAGGCGTAATAATAGCAGTCTTTTGTTTATTTTCTTCTGCTAGGGGGATTTATTTATTTAATTTAGTCATTTAATCTTCTACAAAACCACAGACCGCTATTTTTTCCGTTTTTCTTCGTGTTCAGATATAGAGGATTCGTCCATTGTGATTTAGATGGTTGCAAAATATGTTGAAATAAAAATTGGAATTCTTGTTTCGCTATATTAAGTTTTTGTGCGTTTAACCTTCGAGCTTTACAATATGTAAAGGTGGGCCATTTGTCGTAGTGATGAAGTGTTTTACATTATGTTCCACTTTTTTTGGTATAAGTAAAGGGTTGGTTAATTCTGGGTGTTTTGCTAATTTTTTGGTATAAGTAAAGGGTTGGTTAATTCTGGGTGTTTTGCTAATAATTTTGAAAGTTCGCACCTAGTATATACAGTGCTAACCGAATCGGTCACGGTAATGTGAGTTATATCCGTGAACGTTTTAAGTTTGGTCGTACCTTCTACTAACTTTTTGTTTTTCATATTCATTATGAGGACAAAGTGGTGCATAAAATCTGCTCCTACAATACCTTTGGTTGTTTGGGCGATAACAAACTGCCATTAAAAACTTTTTTTAGACCAATATCAATGGATAACAAGAAAGTATGTAGCGGTACCAGAAAGTCGGGATTCGTATCATTTGCAGCAAAAAGATTACATGGTGGTCGATTATTGATATTACCATTTTTGTTGTTGTAGGGGTTTGTTTTGTGGTTGTAGGGGATTACAGATACATCCGCCCTGCTATCAATCAAGAATGTTTATTCCTGATTAATTGTCTCTCATAAATAATCTAAACTTACGTCCCAGAATTAACCAACACATAAGTGGCATCGCAGCCAGTCTTTATCGTACCAGTCTGTGTTTTCCTGCTTTTCGTTCGCGCTACATGGTTGTACGCATTTTTCCGGCTTGCATTTTTTACAAAATCTAAAACGATAATAACAATATTTCCCCGCTTTATTGTATCTTGGTCTACTAATTGAAAATCCTCTCGAGGTTGAGCGGTTGGTACTTCTTCCCCGCTTCCATGTCCGCCCCTTTCGATTTTTTTCTCATTTCTTCAATGTGCAATATAAGTCGTGAAGCGTTAGGTTACCTGGAGGGTTATTCTGGGTAATGGTTGAACCTGTTTCGCTTTTTACGTTAATCTTTTTGTTCCCATAGCTTGTCCGTGAGTTCAGATGTTTGATCTATGTCATCGTCTAGTGTTGTGCCCATTTCCCTCAAGGTGATTGGCTACTTGTCCAGGGTTACAAACATTTATTTGCCATATCCAACTCCGCTATTGCTTTCATTTTTCTCCGAGGTTTACTGGGTTTAAGCCCTCCTAATTCTAATTTCCGCAAACGTCTCATTTCCTTTGTCTCTTAGGTATTGCTAACGAGCGTTGTTTAGCTATGGAACTTCCTACTTTCCTCAGAATTTACTAAATCCTATGTACTATGTTGTACTTGTCCGAATCATATTTCAGGTTTTTCGAAAGGTGGTAATTTATATGATTATCAGAAGATTTTCTTTGTTGGCCGTTGCAATATGAAAACAAGAATTAGTTGGCTTCTCCACCAATTCAAGGTAAAAAACAAAACACCAAAAAATAAATTTCGTAATTGTTTTTTAATAATTAACAAGTTCGACGTTTCGACAAACTTGTCGAAAGACTTCATTACAGACTTAGCAGTCCTACTGTAATTACACCTATTATTTTGTTGTTTTGTTTGTGTTTTAGGTTATAATTTTTTCTTTTTATTTTTGTTTTGTTCCTGAAGAAGGCAAACAAAGTTTGTCGAAACGTCGAACTTGTTAATTATTAAAAAACAATTACGAAATTTATTTTTTGGTGTTATGTTTTTTACCTTGAATTGGTCGAGAAGCCAACTAATTCTTGTTTTCGGTGATAATTTAACTGCCAGATTCTCAACAAATGCAAGCTGAGGTTCTAATTTCAGTTTCAACTGTGGTTCGTTCTCAGAAAAAAAAAGAGAAAATAAAGTATTATTAATAAAGCTGATTTGTTACCTTAGATCGGGATAACCAATTGTTGGTATGACCTGGACAAAAACAAGGCACTGATAACAAGTTCACACGCACACACACACACACACACACACACACAAAGTCAAATTAACTGGGCGATTACATATTTTCACACACAAAACTTTGTATTTTTATTATTTAATTTTTTAACAATACAAAATAAACAAACTACTACACAAGAACATGGTTGATTCTCTGTCTTTACTTGTGTTTACAGGTTACCACTTCCGTTCAACTTACATTATTTAAAAGAAATTAATACATATTTTATACAACATTATCATTTTAATATATAACAATATATTAAATGATTTAAGTATAACAATATTTACAAAGAAAAGTTATTATTTGCTCGTATTAGTTTCTGCGATCCCCAACAACTACAGGTACTTCAGTTGCCCTTTCCGATTACTTATACTTCGGTAAATTACGCACATCTAATACACTATTTTTAGCAAGAATTTATTAATTTCTCTTACTGCCAGTGCCAGATTTTTGGAATTATTTTCATATTTCCGGAAATACATGTTCTGGGGTCTCATGAATACGAAAAAAAATCTGGTATGAAACACCCACACGACTTTATCTTACTCTAATTTACAATTCTTTTAATCAAGAAGTTTTCGTTAAGATTGCAACATTCATTTTTAGTTGAGCTGGCCATAGAAATTGTGTTTTTTTTTTAAATTTAAGACGCTTTAATATCTATGGTCATTGGCACCCGGAGCCTTCTCAATGCACTGCCTGTCATTGAGATTCCCGGGTTCGATTGACAGTGTGCTCTCATTGCAGACAACACTGATCATCACCGGACAGTGTGCTGTAGTGTGCTCCTAGGAAGAAAAAAATCTAAGGGTACCACAGCTGGACTCGAACCCGGGACCTCCGCGTGGGAGTCCCGTACGCTAACCACTTAGCTATTCCCTTCCTTAGGTGGGGATTTCAGTTGTATACTTGAGCGGTCTTATGTAAAGCGCTCTATTTCAAAACTTGTGCAAATTTAATTTTAAACTAACTGACAAACTTCCAATACCCCGCTAAAATCAATTTTTTAAGAAAAATGTTTCGTCTAAAAGTGATATGTTTCTAACTATCCAGCAAGCATTCCAGCAGCAGTTTTAAGAAAATCGTTATATCCCTGTTTGAGAAAATTCCAAAAAACTCGGAACTTTTTTTTTGGCGCATCGACATCGCAGGCCATTAGCACCGCTTCCAATGCTATTATATTACAATCCAATGTTATTATTAATAACAAGCTTCCAATGTTATTATAATAACAAGCTTCCAATGTTATTAATATTATGTACGTGGTAAAATCATATATTATGCCGAAGTGCTACTTTAGAAGAAAGAATAACGCTACTGTTTCCCCCAGAACCCTGAAAAATCAATTTCTCCGGGAAAATGTTTCACATAAAAGTGATGGGTATTTATGTGTGTAGACATTATACGAAGTTTAAAAAAATCGTTGTAGCCGTATTCGAGAAAATCACGAAAAACTGAAAATATCGTTCAGTCAAGTTGCACTTCCGATTGATGGATATCGCCCGAAATGTTCGGTCTGACGCGGCAGTACGCCTGAACGGAATATCAAGTTTGAGCTTCTTGCGATTTTTCGTTTTTAAAATATTCTGTTACACACATATACACACGCACGCGCGCGCGCTGTATAGAACTATTTCACACGATGCGGTTAGGTATTGGCGGGTATTTATTACTCCTATATGTATAGAAACTAAACAATGGGCCTTGGAAAAAATTGCATTACGAGGAATTGTCAATAGACGGACTGTCAATTGATAACTTAGAGAGACAAGTTAATTTAAAAAATGGCCACATCCCATGGAATAATAACAATGATTCCTTCAGAATGAATTCCATCTTCAGATATAAGTATACATATATACTGATGAAAGCAAGATTGGAGAAGGAGTCGGATATGCCTTTGTGGTATACCGTGGGAATAAAGTAGGAGGCTTATTTTAGACTCAGTCCATTATGTTCCAATAATAACCAGACAAAACAACTGGTCATATTAGAAGCAGTGTACTGGTTACAAGAACAGGGTTACATCGAAAAGAAAAGATTGGCTAAAGTAATTTTTTCAAATACAGCCAAGGTCACTTGATACTTTGAGTAACTATAAAACAAACCCCTTTAATATTCGGAATAAAACAAGTATTAAGATTTATAGACAATGCTGCTAATGTGAGATTTTGCTGGACTAAAGCAAATATAGGTACCCCAGTAAATGAACGAGTCGATTTACTTGCGAAAAAGGATAAGAGTTAATAGCTTACGAGATTGGCAGAGAACATCGGAGTCAGCAAGCAAAGGAAGCATTACTAGGTTCTACTTTCCTACCATAATCTACCGACTACAACTAAAGAATTTTACATCTCCTTTCAAAATAACTCAAGTATTGATTGGCCATGGTAAGATAAGATCTTATAAGATATTATCCCAGATTTGGGAATGCAATCAGCTGAATGTGTGTGCAACACCATTAAAACACAGACTGTGGACCATACACTATTTAATTGCCCCAGCTTGAAGCAGCCAGTGTGCTTAATACAGCAAAGTGTCACAAAGAATCGTTGGCACCTGAGAAGCTGTTAACTTATCAATATTGAATCAATCAGTTTTTAAAATTTATTTTAAAGATAGACTTTGACATTTATGATTCGAAATAATATAAATTAATTATTTGTATTTAAGATTTGTCAAAATAATAATTGAGATGGTATTGGTGTAAGTCAGTGGAGTAACTAGGATTTGTAGTGCCCCGCAAAATCATCCCCCCCAATAATTACTATTATTATTCATTTGTTTTTATTCACTTGATTCAATAAATGTACACAGTTTCACATTATATATTCATCCATATTGTTGCCAAAATCAGAAATTAAATCATTCATAAAGAAATGTTGCATTGACTCATTTTCAATTGCCAATGAAGATAGAAATTTCCAATGTTTTTCTTTCATACTCTAATGTAAGATTGTAGTATGAATGAACATTCTGCAGATGCTACTGTTACCGATAAAGTTAAATAAATGAAATGTAATTACTTCTGGAAAATTACTCTCCATAATATGGATATTTTATCAACAGTAAATTTGCAAATTGTATTATAATAACTTTTCTCATTTTCAATAACATTTAAAATTTAATTTCATCAAATATTTGACTAGCATATTTTTATATTGAATCGCAATCAATTTCTTTAATAAATGAATTACCTAACTTGATTAATCAACAACAGCCTCCTTCTTCACTAATGCTTCTTTATTGGCTGTGTTATCAATAGTAGCTCCGTGCAATTTAAGAATTCGTAAATATTTCCATTTTTATACACATTACTTTAAACTTGTAAAATGGGTGTTGAGGTTCGGTCTGAAAAACAAATTCTTCAAATTCTCATCAATTTTTCGGCAAATGTATTGCTTTCTTCAGGATCAAAGCTGTTTCTTCTTGAATTTCATAAAAAGTATAGCTTTACTTGTGATATATCATCACCAAGTGTTGATATCACTAACACTTTTACATACTAGCTACATCACAAATAAAACTATGGTTTTTATGAAATTCAAGAAGAAACATTTTTACATCGAAGAAGGCAATAAATTTGCCAAAGTAAGTAAAAATTTGTTATTCTATCCGAACCTCAACATCCATTTTTTTGTATAATATCAAACACTGCGGTCGTAAAGAACATCAACTTTTAAACAGTTATTATACAGTACGAATAATACGACCTTACACTAATAACAATATAAACTGAAGGATTAATTATTTCAATTATAATTTAAACAGTCATAGTCTACCCACATTCGTATTATACAAATTTGTAAAGGATTATGGAGATTTATGTTTAAATTTTTAAAATAACCATTGCAAATTCTCACGTTAATATTGGTGTACACGCGTAGGCGTGAACTCGTAAGCGTTAGAGGGCTTAATGAAGCACGCAATTATGAAAGTTAACAAAGGCAATAGAGCTTTAATTGGCTTACCTTGGAGATGCGTTTATGATGAATGAGAAACGTATGTTGAGCCGGAGAAGCTGTGAAAGACGCTAGGAAGCGAGAAAGGGCTTAAAGGAGGCTGTGTATATGTGTAAATATGTTCGTGTATGGGTGTGTATGAAGCAAGTTGCGGGAAAGGTAATTAGTAAATGAAGCGGTACGGAAGCGGTGTTCGTTGATGTGAATAAGACCTTTCGGAAGCTGGTTGGAGGCAGAGATGAAAGGCCTGTATTGTAAACGCAATACACCCGTGGAGGCTGCAGAATTTGATGATGAAGCAGTAAATGACGCAGAAAACAAGTACACATATACGCACGTGAAGCGAGCCAAACCACAAGTGAAGAAAAGGGATGAATAACCAGGAAAAAGGGGGTGGCTGTGGAGGGGAAACCAACATCCGGAGACGCGAGAGAAGGCGCGAACGCGCCAGACAATTGGCGGGAGAGATTAAAAAAGTGGAGAAACAGGAGGTCTGGCCGGACGACGCGGGCGCGCGCGGAAGTTACCAATACGGACACAATCTGACAAGACGACGCAACATCCCGCCTGCCCTGAAGCATCGGCTTCAGAATTTATTCGGAGAGTAATGGACAAAGCTTAGCTAAGGGGCGGCGAATTACGCCAGAAGCGGTTTGGACATCCACAACGCGGTTGATGGAATCGCGGCCGGGATTCAGGGTGATGCGACCGAGCGGCCATTGACGGGGTGGAACGTTGACCTGATGCACAAGGACGGCAGTGCCTGGCGTGATCTTCGTGGCCGGAAGAAGCCATTTAGTACGCTGTTGATGCGTGTGCAGGTACTCATGGCGCCAGCGCTTCCAGAAGTCCTGCTGAATCCGCTGGGTAAGTTGCTGAACCGTTGGGAAAGGCGGTTGATGCTGACAGTGGTGACATCACGCTCAGGAGGATCGTTAGGGGGCGGAAAACCAGGAAGTGGCCAGGAGTTAGGGGCTCAGGATCAGAGGTATCTGAAAAGAGGGCGCACAGGGGGCATGAGTTCAGGATGGCCTCGATGGCAGTAACGACGGTGAGGAGCTCTTCATGTCGCCGTTGGTCACCGATAACGCGGGTGAGGTGATGCTTGGCCGATTTATAGCGGCCTCCCAAAGGCCTCCGAAGTGTGGACTTGTGGGCGAAATGAAGCGCCAGTCAATAACTACTGCCGAGGCAGCGCGGCAGACGGCCTGATGATGCTGGTTATTGCAGAGTAGGCGGCCGAGCTCTCGATGTTTGTTATGAGCCCCCACAAAATTGGTCCCGTTGTCCGAAAAGATGGTTGTAGGGAGCCTTCGGCGAGCGGTGAAACGGCGAAGCGCGGCTAGGAACGCCGAAGTGGAAAGCTCAGTAGCTATTTCAAAGTGAACGGCCTTGGTAGTGAAGCAAATAAAGGCTACCAAATAGCCTTTGGTAACTACGGCACCACGGAGGCGTGCGCTCGAAATGCTGAAAGGTCCGGCAAAATCCACACCGGTGATGGTGAAGGCGGTATCAGCGGTGATGCGTTCGGGGCGCAAGCCGCCCAGGGGTTGGATGATGGGGCGAGGCTTAGCAGTGAAGCATTTATTACAGCGGCCAATGCCATGGCGCACTAAGTTGCGCCCGTCTAATATCCAATAATACCTGCGTAAGAAGGCATGAGTAGCCAACGATCCAGCATGCAGCAAGCGCGCGTGGGCGTCGTCTATGAGAAGCCGCGTGAACTGGTGATCCTTCGGGAGCAATACAGGGTGGCGAAAGCCTTAAGGAAGGGAGCGGATGACAGTCTTCCACCGACGCGGAATAAATGATGATCGTCCAGAAAGAGATGCGATTGGCGCACCAGACGATGACGCGGCTGCGGGTTTTGCGCTTCCTGGAGTTCCTTAGCTAGATGCCTAGTTTGAACGGCGCGAACGAGGGTATCGGTCGCTCCCTATAGTTTGGAAACGGTGAGAAAGCCTCTGCGAGGCGCGGACGGGTTACGACAATTGAAGATGAAACGTAAGCAAAAAGCGGTGATATGCTTAAGGAGAAGAAGCGATGAGAAGCGATTAATGTAATCATCTTCAACGGTGTGACTGTCAGTACAACCAGAGGAGGAGGGAACCTCTTGTTGTACGGTGTTACCACACGTTAAACGGGGTGACAGCAATAGCCACCAGCTCAGTGGAGAAGGTGTGGGTTCATACTAAGGAAGAACCAGGATGATATTGGGCGCCACGTTAGTTTAAGAAGAAGAGGGGAAAACTAACGAAACCCCCAAGAAAAGAAAAATATAAACTAATCAGAGAGGGGAAAAGGGAAAAAGGACAAAGGAAAAAGAACAGGGCGAAAAGGAAAGAAAAAAAAATTAATCTAAAATAAAAAAAATAAAATAAATAATCTAGATAAATCAATTAATATGGTAACTAGCCAAAATTTTTAAAAAAAATTAAAGAAACCAAAAAAAAAATAAATATAAAAAAATAAAAGTATAAAAACAAAATATAAAAATGTAAAATAAAGATAAGTTGAGGGCAACGGGGATCGAACCTTAATTTAACTATTGTAAACTCGACGCCTTGGCTCACTCAGCCAGCGTGACACATAACAGTTGTTACTAAAAATTATTTCTAGTTGTAGTAATTCTCTGCATTATAACTTAGCTTCCTTGAGAAAGATGAATAGGTTTAGTTTTCTGGTATAACAAATAAATAGGCACGCTTACCTAATAAATAGTAATAAATAAATAGGCGGTAAACCACGTAAGGTAATTACGTGAGAAAAAGAAAAGCGAAAAAGAACGCACCGCCTGACATAATTTCCTTACTTCCCTTCTATTTTTCCTCCCTCTCCCTCTCCAGCCTTAATTACTGCCTTTTATTAACTTTTGAGATGGACAAACCCAAAAGATTTCTTTTGTGGTGAATAATTAAAAAGCTCACTAAGAGAGAAAAAAAATATTCTACAATTTATTCTTAAACAAACACAGTGAATGATATATAAATTGGTAAATATGTATAATACAAACTATTAAAAAAACCCAAAGTAATAAAAAAAATAATAATAGTAACTAATAAATAGAGGAAAAAAAATTATATCTGGCGCCAGCAACTAAACTATTAATATAACAATAAAAGGGGAAAACTACAATTAAACTAACATAACTGGCCTCTTCTTCTGCCTCAACTCTGTACATTCACAAACTTATTTCTCAAAATAAAACAAAAAAAAAATTCTTAAATTCTTCCAAATAAAATATTATTAACTAAACAGAATATAGTAATTATTTAGAACTTACTTCATAACATAAGGCCATAAAGAAAAAAAATTGAAATTCCTTCAAGTATAATTTTATAATAAACTAAACCAAAAAAAATTAGTAATTACCTCTGTTAAAATTAAAATACGATAAGAGA
The DNA here is from genome assembly GCA_011037195.1 of Triatoma infestans. NCBI lineage: Eukaryota > Metazoa > Arthropoda > Insecta > Hemiptera > Reduviidae > Triatoma > Triatoma infestans. The sequence goes on from JAAEAF010000775.1 coordinate 18,298, forward strand.
GAGAGTAAACGAGAAACCCAAAAATTATGAAAATTATTATAGTAACAGTTTCGTATTAAAGTAACAGTTTCGTAAAATCGCCTCCTGTTTTTCCGATATATTTATATAGTTAATTAATAATTAATTTATCAGCTTTTCCACGTGGTATTTCGTTGTTGGTTTTTTTTTTCTCTTTTTTTTTTGTTTAGTTTAGTGAAAGGAAACTTACGGGTGCACCCTAGTTGATTTCCATATGGTCAGCTCTCTGTCAAAAAGTGGCTCCCCGCGCCAATTCTTCCTGCTCCAGCTGTCGATCCCCTTCCGGGTATGGTCCAACTCCTCCAGGTCTTGTTGGCCCTCTGCATACGCCGGAAAACCAGAAAAATCCGAGCACTCTCGTTGTAGAATTGGGCTACCTCACATGCCACTACTACTGGCCGACTGACTCAATTCTCTAGATGTTGAACTTTGCCTCATAGACATATGAACTGTATATACGAAGTACATGAATACTCCCCTCTCTCTTTATTACTTTCTTTACTTTATATATTTATTTTGTGCTAAACATCAATAGTGAATTCACAATAAATAACTAAATTTTAAATTTATCTCAATAAAACTAACTTTATCTATATATTAACAATACTTTACTTGGGTTTTCTTCTATACGAGTAATGGCGAAGCTTTTGAACTCGGTGTGTCAAAATTTTGAAAAATAGAAACATAATTCTCGTGGCGTGTCACTCATCAAGTTAATTATTTGTTTAATGCCATTTAAAATACAAAAGCCAAAATTATGAAACCAATAGTTTACATTTAGAGACTTGTCTTACATATTTCATTGACACTTAACATACAAAATCAAGTAATATATATATAAAATATAATTGAACAAAAACAGAAAAACAATATAAAATTATACAATTAGAAAATAAATATATATGAAAAATGAGTGACTTTTTTGGTGTGGTGGTTGGTTCCGCAGAGCTGGAAAGCATCAGAGACATTTTCCGTGGTAGCCTGCTTCATTTTGTGGTCATCGACCGGTTTCGGGCGTTCGCCCATCTTCAGGATGCGTTTTTCAGACAGTGCGACAACACAGACTTGTACAGAGCAAACTTGAGTGTGAAAACTAAGTTTGCTCTGTGCATGTCGGTGTTGTCACACTGTCTGAAAAACGCATCCTGAAGATGGGCGAACGCCCGAAACCGGTCGATGACTACAAAATGAAGCAGGCTACAGCGGAAAATGTCTCTGATGACTTTTTTTGGTGCTGAAGTTTGTCTGCTAAATCCTCTATTTCGGGTTTATACTTGGTACATTTCAAGGCCAAGCAAGCGCCACTGACTTCATCTGTTAACCGATTCCGTTTGTTTGTCTTAATATTATTTAATGCTGAGAACAATGTCTCACAAAAATATGTGGATGAAAAAATTGTTAGCAAAACAACTAAAGGAGATCTCGAGGAGCGGTCAATAAAATGTACACTTTTTTTTTAATCTTTTCCAACGTTTCGACAAATTTATTGTCTTTTTCAGGGATAAAATTAAAAAAAATGTTAATCGGTATTTACAATTTCCATGAAACAAACTAAACACAAAATATGTAGTAAACAGAGAGAGTTGCTAACTATATGAGCTACATTATCAGAAAAAAAAGATTTTTTTGAATTATGAATTTTTTTATCTTTGAAGACGCGTGTCACCAAAAATGAGCTCGCGTGTCAGCACTGACACGCGTGTCATAGGTTCGCCATCACTGTTCTATACCATTAATTTATAACTATTAGACTATCTCATTTTATTTATTTAAAATTTAAAATCTACTTTTTCATTTTTCCAACATTTTTATTATAGAATATTTTTAGAGATTGGAGAAAGATTGAAGGAAACATGCAAATAAGAAATTCAATCTGCACTCTCTTTTCGTTTTTTTTTTCTTTTTCTCCTCATTATCTTTATTTAACTAACCTTAACAAAATAACTCAAATTAGCTAAACTAGCATAATTAAAAACCAAACTAATTTTTTTTTTTTTTTTAAAGACCTACAAAAGAAATGCTTGTTAATAACGGTTTCCGTTACACCCTCCACCTACTTATAAAAAAAAAGGGGGAAAAAAAAAGAATTTGAGCTTAAGGGATAGGATCAGGATATCAGAACCCACTAGACTTCCTCCTCGGGACCAATTTTCAGATCACTGACATGCCAGATTCCTAAAGGATGCATGGTATCAATATCCTCCAACTCATATGTGCAACTGGATATTTTCTTCTTTATTCTGCACTTGAGGAATTTGGGTGCAAGTTTCCCTGAAAAGTAACGTGACGCGTCGGAAACGTGTTTAGTCCTCCGCCAAACCGTTTGACCGGGGAAGTACTCCACCTCTCTTCTCCTTAGGTTATATGAGCGCTGTGCCTTCTCGTATGCTCTATCCAAATGGTCCTGCACCTCTTGGTAAAGGACCGGCATATCCTTTAATTTCTCTGTATACCTGTTCCTGTCTATGGCTATGGGTGTATTTTCTTCTACCTGGATAACTTCTCCATAGTCTGCTCCGGATCGCGCGAGCTCTCGCCCATGATTCAAGTATGCCGGTGAATATCCTGTGGCCTCATGAACTGCTGACTTCAAGGCAAAGCTTAGCTGAGGGATCATTTTATCCCAGTGTCGTTGATTATCTTTTATGTAGGCTGACAACATAGTCTTAATGACCCTATTAACCCTTTCGGTGGGATTGGTCTGGGGATGATAAACGGCCGTATACCATAATTTGACTTGGTGCTTTTCCATGACTACTGTGAATTCCCTCCCTTTAAATTGCACTCCGTTGTCACAGATGATTATCTGAGGTACTCCAAACATGTAGAATACATTTCCTCCATTTTATCCGCAACTGCCTTTGCAGTGGCTTTTCTTAGGGGAATAAGGATCGAGTACTTTGTGAAATAATCACAAACAACCAGAAGGAATCTATTTTGTTTGGTGGAGAGTGGTAGAGGACCGCGTCAAATCCGCCGTAACCACTTGCCAAGGCCCTTTGGCTATTCGTTGATTTCCCATTAAGCCTGCCGGAGCTTGTTGAGGAGGCTTTAGTGAGAGGCAGGTTTCACAGCGACTTACGTAGCGAGCAACGTCCCCCGCCATTCCGGGCCAGTAATATGCTTCCTTAAGTCTCTGCAGGGTTTTGAATGATCCCAGATGCCCTGAAATCGGACTATCGTGATAATCCAGAAGTACTAGCTTCCGTTGAGACTTGGGAACTACGAGTCTCCACGGTCTGTCTTCTCCTAAGATTTTCTTCTTATCGACGACCCTCTTATATAGGCGGTTTCCTTCGCCTTTCCAACAGGGATAAGAAGCAGCATCCTTTTTAACTTTTGCCAACATCTTCATGTACCACTCGTCTAAGTTGTCAATCGAACAATCTATGACTGCAATTTCGGCATCCTCATTTTGCCGTGACAGAGCATCCGCTGCGGCGTTATTTTTCCCTGGCCGATGCTGTATCGTGAACTGGTACTGTTGAAGTTTTACTGCCCAGCGAGCAAGTCTCCCCTGGGGGTCTTTTAAATTGTGCAGCCATTTCAGCCCCATATGGTCGGTAACTACAACAAAGTCCATACCTTCCAAATAAGGCCTGAATTTTTCCATAGCCCACAGTACCGCGAGGCATTCATGTTCCGTCGTCGTCTACTTCTTTTCAGCACTTGTCAGACTTCTACTGGCATACGCTATCGCTTTTTCCCCATCATCATGCATTTGAGACAGTATAGCTCCCAGTCCAGTCGTTGAAGCATCCGTCTGCAAGATAAATTGTTTATTAAAATCCGGACAGCTTAAAATAGGGGCCGATACCAGCTTATTCTTGATATTATTGAAGGCTTCCTCTTGAGGTTCTCCCCAATGCCATTTTTTCCCCTTCTTCAACATTTCGGTGAGAGGACTAACTTCGGCCGAAAAGTTGGGTACGAACCTGCGGTACCATGACGCTAACCCTAAAAATCGCCGGACCTGTTTGACCGAACGAGGAGCCGGGTACGACATGATAGAAGCAACTTTGTCCGGGTCAACTTGAAGACCGTTTTCGTTTACGATGTAACCGAGACATTTCAACTCGGGGCGGCAAAAGCTGCACTTTTCCCAATTGATAGACAGATTCGCATTGGCTAGCCTTTGGAATACTTGTTCCAGAACTGCTACATGCTGATCGAAGTCTGGGGATACAATGACAATATCATCTAAATAAACAAAAACATTGGGTTCCAAATCGGCACCAATTACTTGGTCAATTAATCGTTGCCATGTCGCTGGAGCGTTATGGAGACCAAAGGGAAGACGAACGAAGTGGAAAAGCCCTCTGCCTGGGATGGTAAAAGCTGTCTTCTCGCAACTTGCTTCTTCTACTGGAATTTGCCAATATGCAGATTTGATGTCGATGGAGCTCAAATACTTCCAATCTCGGAGACGATCTAGAATGTGCGTAACATAAGGAAGCGGGTAAGCATCCCGTTTAGTGACGGCGTTCAGCTTCCTATAATCTACACAGAACCTAATGGATCCGTCCGGCTTCTTTACCAGCACAACTGGCAAACTCCAAGGACTTTTAGATGGAACCACCACGCCTTGAGCAAGCATCTCATCCAATTCCCTATTTAGTTCTTTTTGAATGTGAGGGGACACAGGGTAATAACGCTGCTTAATTGGTCTCGCATCTCCAGTATCAATGATGTGTTTTACCGCACTGGTGCACCCAAGCCTGGTTGGTTGTCTAGCTTTCCATTTCTTTAATAACTCCAGAAGTCTCTCCTTTTACTCCTCCTTTAGTCTTGATAGCCCAGTTGCAGCAGGTACTTGGTCTTCCGGTTCAACTACATCGCAAAACTCCCATGTTCCCTTTCGCAAGTCCGACACGATGCTCATTTTCTTCCAAAAGTCCACTCCGAAGATTGCATCGCACGATAAATGTTGGACAACTAGAAAGTCGATGGTTTGGATGCGCTCCGCTAGCTCAACTGGTAATTGAGCCACTCCTAAGGCCAATAACGGCGACCCATCTGCTTGCGCTATCCTTACTTCTTTAGCATTTCCAAGAGCTAATCCTAAGTCCTCAAAAGTGCTCCAAGAACGGTGGCTCATTAATGACCTGGTAGCTCCGGAATCCAATAAGCCGGTCAGCTTCCGTCCAAAAGTGGAGACTGTTAAGTATGGCCGTGTGTCACTCCGTGTCCTAGCAGAAGATGTAAATGATCTTTGGCATACCTCTCTTACAGTTGTTAGCCATTCCTGCCATTCCATGGAATTACGATCGGACTGTGGGGTTTGAAAAGAGCTACGTCCGATCATGCTCGACCCCCTGACCCGTTTCCCGGTCTTCGGCGACAACCGCAGTCTGCACTCTTTACATCTCTCCGACCACAGAAAGCACAAAACTCTTTCTTAGGGGCGGTGTATAGACGAAATGGATGACCTATTTGTTCGCAGTTCCAGCACTCTCCTCTGTAACCTCTGGAAGTGGTGGTGTGGACACTGGTTTTTCTTTTCTTCTAAGCGTTGCTGTCGTAGTCTTCGTTACAACTTCTGCCACTTTTGCAAAACCTTTCCTGGGTGAGGGAGTATATGCCAGATCTGGCTCTAATAATATTTTTCTCGTTGGAGGAGGTCGATGCACACTTACTCTCCATCTACTTTCTTCTAACATTCTCCCTTTTGCCAATAGATCCTTTAATGATGTTACAAAGTGGAGGGCTAGGCGATCCAGATAGAAAGGGTGTAGGTTCTTTTGAATTATTTTGAGCATCTCTTGCTCCGGAGGTGGTGAAGGTAGCCTGTAAAAATAGTTTTTCATAACACTTATATAATGACCAATGCCCTCTTCTTCACCTTGTGTTCGAGCCCGTATCTCGTCCCAAAGACGGTCCGAGTAGTCCTGCGGCTCATACTCATCTCGAAGCTCTGTAACTAGCTCTGTCCATGTCGACACTTCCCGACGTACAGCCTTATACCAAACAAGCGCTCGTCCGGTGAAGAGGTCGTATCCTGCATTTAGCAAGTCCTCATCAGTTGCATTCCTTGCTCTCTTTAGATCCTGTACCATCTCCAGGAAGGCATTCACACTCAATTCTTCTCCGTCCCCGGAAAATTTGATGCCCCATTCTCGAACTGGGATTTGTTTCCTTTGTATGATCACTTGATCTTCATTTGCCGGTAGATATCTTGGCTCCGCCATGTCTTGACTCTCTACTGGTTGGGATCCCCCTTCGCTTCCGGGAGCTATCTTCAACTTTAGCTCACGCAGTTGATCGAATAAGGCAAGGCATTCATCTGAGTGAGCATCAATCACTTCCTGCTCCGACCTCTTTTTAGAAGTAAGTCGTCGGACTCTATTATATACGTGGTGGAGCTTCGTGGATACCTTCCGTAGGTCAACTTTTTTTCCCTCCGCTGCATTTTTAAAAAGAGATTTGAGACTATCCAACTTCTCAGTACAAATCACTAGTTCCGCCGTCGGATCTAAGCCTTCAGGTTTGGGAGGTGACGTTAACTGTTCTTGTTCGATGGCGAAAATCTGTCTCAATTTCCTCTTCATCACTTCCGTGTCCATCGATTTGGAATATCCCCGAATCATTAGCTCATATTCGAGTTCGTCTTTTACCAGCCTACTGACATCCATGATTTAGGGTATTGGCAATGTCAAGCGATACTTGGATAAAAAAAAAGAAGAAAAAAGAATAAGTACGAGAGATAGAGTCAACGAAGGCAATAGAAAAGGGGAAAACAAAAAGATACAACCAGCCCGACTGTAAAATCAATAGCAGCAATGTTGGTAGTAAGCTAAATACAAATAAACAATGATAAAATAAAAGAAAATAAATAATAATATTTTGAACAAAAGTACAAAAGAAATATTGACCTTAATAGAACCTGAAAAATATTTATTATCAAATAATGTTCCTAATAATTAGAGTATTTTCAAGAAAAGAAATGCAAAAAAATATTTTAAGTCTTAATCAAGAAGGTAAAGGAAAAAAAAAAGAATTAAAAAACTAATTAAATTTAAATATCCCTTAAGTTTAACCTTAACTTAACCAGTTATTAATCATTTATTCATCATCAAGCACAAAATAATTACCAAATTATTATCTTGTTTGCACGGTTATTTATTTTTATCCTTATCTCTTTTTCCTGGCTTCCTAATACAAAAAATCTGGTCCCACGTTGGGCGCCAAAAACTGTTACCACACGTTAAACGGGGTGACAGCAATAGCCACCAGCTGAGTGGAGAAGGTGTGGGTTCATACTAAGGAAGAACCAGGATGATATTGGGCGCCACGTTAGTTTAAGAAGAAGAGGGGAAAACTAACGAAACCCCCAAGAAAAGAAAAATATAAACTAATCAGAGAGGGGAAAAGGGAAAAAGGACAAAGGAAAAAGAACAGGGCGAAAAGGAAAGAAAAAAAAATTAATCTAAAATAAAAAAAATAAAATAAATAATCTAGATAAATCAATTAATATGGTAACTAGCCAAAATTTTTAAAAAAAATTAAAGAAACCAAAAAAAAAATAAATATAAAAAAATAAAAGTATAAAAACAAAATATAAAAATGTAAAATAAAGATAAGTTGAGGGCAACGGGGATCGAACCTTAATTTAACTATTGTAAACTCGACGCCTTGGCTCACTCAGCCAGCGTGACACATAACAGTTGTTACTAAAAATTATTTCTAGTTGTAGTAATTCTCTGCATTATAACTTAGCTTCCTTGAGAAAGATGAATAGGTTTAGTTTTCTGGTATAACAAATAAATAGGCACGCTTACCTAATAAATAGTAATAAATAAATAGGCGGTAAACCACGTAAGGTAATTATGTGAGAAAAAGAAAAGCGAAAAAGAACGCACCGCCTGACATAATTTCCTTACTTCCCTTCTATTTTTCCTCCCTCTCCCTCTCCAGCCTTAATTACTGCCTTTTATTAACTTTTGAGATGGACAAACCCAAAAGATTTCTTTTGTGGTGAATAATTAAAAAGCTCACTAAGAGAGAAAAAAAATATTCTACAATTTATTCTTAAACAAACACAGTGAATGATATATAAATTGGTAAATATGTATAATACAAACTATTAAAAAAACCCAAAGTAATAAAAAAAATAATAATAGTAACTAATAAATAAAGGAAAAAAAATTATATCTGGCGCCAGCAACTAAACTATTAATATAACAATAAAAGGGGAAAACTACAATTAAACTAACATAACTGGCCTCTTCTTCTGCCTCAACTCTGTACATTCACAAACTTATTTCTCAAAATAAAATATTATTAACTAAACAGAATATAGTAATTATTTAGAACTTACTTCATAACATAAGGCCATAAAGAAAAAAAATTGAAATTCCTTCAAGTATAATTTTATAATAAACTAAACCAAAAAAAATTAGTAATTACCTCTGTTAAAATTAAAATACGATAAGAGAGAGAGTAAACGAGAAACCCAAAAATTATTAAAATTATTAAAGTACCGTCCGATCCACAGTAAAACCACTTCCGCACGAAACAGTTTCGTAAAATCGCCTCCTGTTTTTCCGATATATTTATATAGTTAATTAATAATTAACTTATCAGCTTTTCCACGTGGTATTTCGTTGTTGGTTTTTTTTTTCTCTTTTTTTTTTGTTTAGTTTAGTGAAAGGAAACTTACGGGTGCACCCTAGTTGATTTCCATATGGTCAGCTCTCTGGAGTTGTATGCTGGCTTTCAGTGAGAGTACACGTATTTTTTTGCTCTGTTTCTTTTTTCATTTTTACCATAGTAAATCTTTTCGGATTGAAGTGATTTTTTGACTACTTGTGGTTTATCACGTTTTTAATGTACTGGTGAATTTTTATAAAATTCTATCGAACAGTTTTTTATTTACTCATTAATTCTTAATTAATTTAATTATACAATTCTCAGTGAAATTATTATCTACCCAGGTGCAAAGTTCGTTTACTAAATATTGAGTATTTGACTGGTACTTGAGTGGGGAGTTATAATAATACACGGTCGTGGGGTGACTGGACAGTGTTGTCAACAGATTGGAGATTTATTTACTCATTTTATAGGTCAGTGACCTCCTTCCAACTATATTTGTTAATGAGTAAGAAAGAGAATAACTTGAATAAATATTTTTCCCCGATACTTAACACCCCTAAAAGGAGACGTAGTATAGGATCCCCTGAGGAGCTGAAAATAAAAAAGTCTCAAACAAGAAACTTACAATTAGATCAGCCCATGGAGCTTAATATAGAAAATATTGGTTTATTGTTAGACTCTAAATTGAAATCCCTTAGATCAGATTTACCTACTAAGGAAGATTTTAAACAGTTGGAAAAGAAATTCGATAGTTTATTTATCGAAAATCAGCAATTAAAAAAGGAAATTCAAGAGATTAAGGTAAGAGAAAAGAATCTAAGTGAAATTGTGCAGATTTTGGAGAACAAGTTGAAGAGTAAAAACCTCATTTTTAGAGGTCTAAAAAAAGATACTGAGAAAGAAATGATAGACATTGTAAGAGATTTGTGTGTTGGAGTGTTAGGCGTAAATTCTGTACAAATAAACAATGCATATATGATAAAAATTAATAATGGAGAATTTATAACTGTATCAGAGTTTAATTCAGAAGCGGAAGTCTATGAAATATTGAGAAATGTAAAAAAACTGAAAGGTAGTGGCATTGTGGTTCACAAAGACTTTTCAAGTAGAACAAGACGCAGAAGAAGATGTTTATGGAAAACACGAGGAAGGATACTGGATCTGGACAATCAATCTAATATCCACATGAAGCAATTTTATTTCATGTATCTCAATAAAAGATTCTCCTGGGACCTGGAACAAGGTCTAATATGTGAAGGTAAGGATGGAGTCTCGGTACTTAAGCAAATGTTCGCTGATAGTTTTTCAGATGAGGTAGAGAGAAGCTTCAGGGATATTTTTGAGAGTGATTCACGTTTCCATAATCGAGGAGAAGCACGACAGAGTAGACAGATAAAAGCCTGAGATATAGCCGTCTGTCGAGGTAAGAAAAATAAATCTAAACGTGGTGAATGTGTTAGGAATAAGGATGGAAATACTGATAAATTAAAAATTTTAAGTTATAACATTTGTGGGTTAAAAAATAAGCTCCCTTTAGTTAATTTTCTTAATTTCATAAATAATTTTGACATTTTCTTACTGTATGAAACGTTTGTTGAGGATTCTCAAATCAGTCTATATCAGAATATTTTCTCTAACTTTAATAAAATATGGATTCCAGCTAGTAGGAGCAATATCTATGGAAGGGCAAGTGGGGGCTGTTTATTTGGTTTTAAAATTAAAAATAATCTACAAATCAAAATGAGTTTTGAATTAATGTATAATATTTGGGTTATTAAAATGGAATATAACTATAGAAGAATTGTAATTGTACCAACTTATTTGAACTGTAATAATTGGCAGAATTATTTCTTAAATTTGTATAATTTTTGTAATTTGATAAAAGAAAGTCTTATAATATTAATTGGGGATATGAATGTAAGATTAGCTGATATGCAGTCCGTTGATTCTGCACTGTTGATTGATAATAATAGCCTATCATGTAATAGAAAATCGAGGGACAAAATCAGTAATAACAGGGGTAGACAATTTTTAGAACTGTTAGAAGAGAACGATCTTTTGATTCTTAACGGTAGAACCACTGCAGACAAACACGGGGAATTCACATATATTGGCAGACAGGGAAATTCTGTAATAGATATTTGTTGTGTCTCTTTTCAATGTGTGGATATGGTGGCAGATCTGGAAGTAAAGCCGGAATTATTTTCTGATCATTTACCCTTAGTTCTGACTTTGTCTCTCCCTGAAACACCAAGTATTAAAGAATGCAGACTACTTCCAAAATTAAACTGGACTAAAAATGATGTAAAAAATTATCTAAAATTACTAGAACAAAATATATTAAATTATGAAAATTTTGATTTAACAACTATTAATGTTGAAATAGCAAATGATGTTATTATCCAATTTATAAAGCAAGCAGCGGATAAGGGCTATAATGTGAAACTTAATAGTAATAACAATTTTTACTATCGGCCGAAAAACAGCTGGTTTGACAATGAGTGTGTTAAAGCCCGTCAAAAGTCATTTAAATTGTTGAATTTATTTAGAAAGACAAATTCCGATCTAATGAGAAAGTACTATTATGAAGCCAAAACTTACTATAAAAATATTTGTAATGAAAAAAAAGTCAAGTATGTACAAACGATTATATCCCGCGTTAATGATGTAAGAAACTCTGCTGATTTCTGGGGTTTATTAAACTCCCTTAAAGGAAATAATTTTGCTCTAAAATCTAATTTAAGTCCCTGTATTTTTAAAGAGTACTTTGAAAATTTACTTAATTCATCTGCTTCTACGTGTTCTCAATTATTATACTCTCAACCTGTAGAGATAGTACCACAGGTAGATAATGACTTTTCTTTTGACGAATTAAAATTAGTTTTAAACAAAGCTAAATGTAACAAAGCGCCCGGAAACGACAGAATTCCTTATGCCCCGAATATTTTTTTGGATAAAATCCTATTATACTTTAACAAAATATATAATACTAGCACTATCCCAAAAAGCTTTAAAAACTCGATTATTTATCCTCTCCATAAAA
>JAAEAF010000776.1:0-239492 GCA_011037195.1 Triatoma infestans
TCAACATTGTAACATTGCAATTTTTAAGAAAATTTCTTGAATTAATTTTATTTTAATTAATTACAGGTATTTGTGGGCCCATCAAACCTGAAGGCTCCACAGGGCTATGTTAAATTTGAATTGCCATATTTGTCTTCTTTGGATGGAAACCGTGTAGAAAGAAAAGTGTTACAACTTCCCTTCTTTGTGGCGCCACTTAATTTCAACCCTCCGGCTGGCTATGCGAAAATTCCATTTCCCCCACCACATATTGGATCTGTAGTACTGTCAAATGTGTCCGCAAATCTAGAAGAAAAGGAGTCGTCGCATGTGAAACTGTCTCCAACTACGAATGTAGCCAGCACAAACAGCGAACCGTACACCATTCCAGCCGACATATCATCTATCAGCCCGCATCTTCCTTCATTGATCAATTCATTACAGGAAGAACAAGGCGCTACAACTAAACAAGAAATCGTACCAGAAACTGAACTGCCAAGAAAACCGGCCACAAGACGGCCAGTCTATAGAGGTAGTCAGCGTGGCTACTCAACAACGTCCAGTACAAGTTCACCACGCAGAAACTATGGCCACAGAAGGCGTCCCTACAACCGAAATTCATCTCGTCAACAAACTCCTGAAACTACCACACTTAATACAATCGAGCAGCAACAAATTTCACAAAATCAGCAAATAAATAATTTTTCGCAGTTAGATCAACAGCAAATTCAACAAAACACATACAAAAATCAAAATTATAAAAATATATATGACAGTAGTAATAATGGAAGACCAACAACACAGATGGAAGAAGAGGACAAGAAAGTAAGTGATCTAGCTCAGTACCACATCACCGCTGAGCAAGTTCCGCCAAGTGAACAAAATAAAAACACTGCAAATTATCAGTATGACTATGTGACAACCACGGAACAGTTGCAAACTAGGAACTATCAGAGTAAACAGACAGTGCCAACTGTCGCTGCAACGCCACCTGGATTTGAAGAAGTAGCTCCTGTACATAGTCAGGAGTTGAGGAAACCATACGAGCGACCAACTTTACAAATACCAGCACATCTCCAACAAGAAGTAGCGCAGATAAGTGCGGATACTGATAGACCAATAAGACCTCTATATCAAACTGAAAACCTTCAACCAACAACTGAACGAATACAAAAAGAGTTTTATAATCAGGAGTTCAGTGCTTACAATGAAGGCGTGAATGTTGATGTCAAGCCGAAATATCACTTAGAATCATCGGTGGAAAATGAAAACCGGCAAAGAGTTTCTGCGCAATACCCGACTCAAACATCTAATGCACCTAAAACTGCCCAGTTCCCGGACAGTGCGCACTTTCCTCCAATTTACGATTTGAACAATCATAAGGATCAAAGTGATTTTTACAATGTGCAGAATGTACCATCAAATCCAACTGTACAGTTTCCAGACTATCAACCGGTTACAGAAGACATGAAATTATCTCAGGTATCTGAAGATAGTAATAGTAGGTTACAGACTGAAGATAGTCATGGTAGGTTACAGACTGAAGATAGTCATGGTAGGTTACAGACTGAAGATACCAATGGTAGGTTACAAAATCATAGATTACAAAATGAAGATCCTGTTGAATATAAAACAGAGAGTGATTTAAGGGAAACTACAAGACCGCCAAGCAAGAGCAGGAACCGCCTGAGATCACGCTTGTACACTTCAAGACTTCGTACTACAACTCTGCCGACTTCTGAAGAAAAACTTTATGATTACACAAAAAGGTAATTCATGACTTCACTAATTTTATTATAATATTCATCCGACGTTCTCTGTCTTGTTTTATCCCAACAGGAGAGCTAGACTTCCATATCAAATTCGCAATTTACTCTAGGGCACTTGCTTTCCCAATTGCCGCCAATATTCTGCGAAATTGTTGCTCCAGGCCTTTTTCTATTGTTGTACTATTGTAATGTAACTTTAAATAACATGATTAAGCTTTCATTCATTAACTGACATACGCACGTACATGTTCAGTAGTAGAACCCCACTACTCTTCTTATTTATTAAATACATATGTACAAGAGTTGAGACCTAATTATTATCAGTTGTAAAATATATTGCTATTTTCACATAAGGCCGCTTAGTATACAAGTAAAAACCCCACCACCATGTTTAACTAACCATTGTAACGTGCAAGCGGCCATTTGAAAAAGAAACTTCTTGATATACTGTAAAAGTTAGGGTAAGAGAAAGTCGTGTGAGTGTTTCACACCCATTTTTTTTACTGGTCGTTCTTAATTTTTTTTTTTTACTGGTCAGTTTTATTGTAGTATATGATGGTCATAGAACTGTAAATATTTTTTATAGATATTCCAGGGATGAAATCACGGAACCACCTAAACGGACAAACAGCCTGCGGGCTAGACGGCCCAGCAGACCTCTTGTAACCACCACCATTGCAGCGCCAGAAACCACAACTACCACCCTACCGCCAGGCACCAAATATCTTATAAGAACTCGGCGACCAACAAATGGACAGATAAAGCTGAAGACTGGCCGCTCCAGAATACGAAGGCCCACCACTCCCACTACAAGCACTACAACATCAACAACCACAGCCAATCCATTTGCTAATTACAATGTACAATTGAACCAGCAACAGCAGTACTATGATTCACTGCAGGTCAGCACGCAATATCAAATTTTATAATACCTTATAATAAATTTTAATTGAATATGTGGTTGGGTCCGCTCTTGGTGGAGGTGAAAAACCTGGCAATGAAAGCCTGTTATAGAATTAAATAGGTGAGGTTTTTGGCAGGAAAAGCGATATGACCGATCTACCATTCACCGCAAGATGCTTTTAAAGGTTCCTATTACAGGTTTTACATAGAAAGTGGAAGACTTTTGTTTTCGATTACTCTTACAGTATCAGGTTATCGTCTAGGGAAGAAACAGTAATCTGTTTGCTCTTTGTTTCAGGACACTACACCTTTCCCAAACAGATATATAATACCGAACGGAGCACCTTCAAGTTCGCAAACAGGTTATGATTCGCAAGGTCTCCTGCCAACCGTGTCCACTGAAGATTACTACAAACAGGATGATCACAGAACAAGCACAAAACTGCCCAAAGAAATTAATTATTACGATCTTCAAAACAGACAAAAGGATAAAAATTTAAATAATAATTATTGGACACAAAGTTTTAAACAAAATGACTATGAACATCCAGTAGTAAGTACTAGACCTGAAGAGGACTTGTACGAACAAGCGAAACGTCAGAAAGACAATACACTTAAGGATGAATACTGGCTAAGTCCTGTGGGTGTAAAGCAGGCTGATTATCTGACCACCACACCGAAACAAGAGCTGTACTACGAACAGCAGACTTTGAAGCAGAAGGAGAAATTAAGTGAAAATAGTTATTGGGAAGAGAATTCAAAGAAAGAATACGAGACACCATCTAGGAGCAGAGGCTCCACTACCGAGTATCCATCAAGGCGGCAGAGAGTTAAAACAGCGCAGAGGGAGTGGTCAGCCGTGTCTGATCGCCCGCAACAGAACAGCCAGTACTATGAGAACCCGCGAAGGCAAAAGGTAAGAAGCATTGCGTTGTTATCTATTTGTAGTTTTAGCATCATTTCTGCTAATAGAAGGCGCAAAGTAAGGACACAAAATCAAACTAATTAACTAACTTGTGCACCACCATAATTAAATAATAACTCATAACTTTGGGAGTATGACTTGATACAGAGATGAGAATTATAATTATACGATCTTTTAGGTTTCTGCGAACATTTTCATGGAAAACATTTGAGTTTCCGGGTTGAGACCGCGTCAGTGGTTTACTAGAAACCGATGTTTCGCCCATATTGCCATGAGGTTCTTCAGGGTCATTACACCTTGAAAAGTAATGGAGCAATGAACCTTGGTATAAAAGGGACTCGGCCCCTTCCGCCGTCATCTTTGCTGTAGATGGTGGGCGGGGCTTAATTTTCTCCTGGGTTGGCTGGCAGGTGATGAGGTCTAAATCTCCCATTCCACAACCCTCCTGCAAAGTTTAAGCTTATTCTGCTCCGGAAAACCATTAAACAGTCTTTTCCCTTGCTTATTGCCTCCTTTCCTGAGCGGGGCAGCCTCGTTCTGTTTAGAAGGAGTCAGTCATCTCTTTTTACACAGTTTTTCTTTTTCTCAATTTCCACTGCCGTTCGTAATTGTTTACTTGGTCAAGGATTCATCAAACAGAACACCAAAGTGTCTTCAAAATGTGCTTGAGCAAACGATAAATTATGGAGAGTCTACGGTCATGTAAGACCATAGCGTTTACCATTTTAGCGCCCCAGCTAATCGCATCCATCTCTCCATACAAATACTCCTCAAGTGGACCTCAATTCTTCCCCCATTTCTTGGAACCACTTCATCCGGGATTTTTTCCATCCAGGTGTACTTCATATACTTTCATCAGGCCTCCGGTCTCATCCATCTTTAAAACCTGCCACTTCCAGCAATTTATTCCAAGTTCATCCTCTCCTGTCAACGACCATAGAAGTCCATATAAGGCTATTGGTCTCAGGACTGTCTCTTGTATCAAATAATAGCTTACCTGGGTACATTTTTTATTTCTAAAGTTGGGAGAAGAGCCGCATAACATCTGCTGCCAGCCACAATTCTTGCCTTTATCTAGTGGGCTTACTAGAATTTTATTGTCACTTAAGTTCCTAGATATTTGTGTAACCTTGAAAAGACATTCATCAATTTGTAGGTCGTCGTGAATCCGGAGTCTTCTAGTCTGTTACCATATTATTGGTCTTATTTTCATTCACTCGAATACTATATTACATTGGTCTCCACTTTCAGAATCACTATATACGGATTTCACAGATCTTGCTATTACAACTACATCATCTGCTAATGAGTTAAGCCCCTCTTATTTCATCTAGTCCCCTTAAAAATAGAGATTAGATACTCTTCATTTTGACCAAAGCAGGATTCATCCAGTAAAAACTGAGTGTATACTCTAGCTGCAACGTTTTGTTTTTCGTTGGTACTTACTTGGTACTAAAATAAGTCCATTTTTCAGTCACAAGGGGTAAACAGTATTTTTCGGTATTTGCGAGTGGGACATATAAATCCGTATTCAGCTTGAGAAAGAACATGTTTGCATGGTGAATTGCCATACTAAAATATTATCAAGTGACAATAAAACCAAACCTACTGGCACTTATCTCTCTTGGCTATAACAACATAATACTGCCTATCCTGCTGGGAGTCGGCGAATATGCCAACTCCTTCCAGCCACCTCCAGTAATGATTGTAGAAGCGTGAAGTCGCTATACTTATTACTATTATTTGTTAATTGTTTTTATTATTATTATTAGATGAACTAAAAATTTCTACTTGAGTTAGGTTACAGCATCAAAATTAACCACTGAAGCACCACAACCAAGGGTAAAATTTACTGAATCGCCTTTAAATAGTAAGGATGCTCAAGATTTCTGGAATCAAGCAGTTACAATACAACAGAGCAAGAGCTACGAATACAACCCAGATGATGAGATTGGGACAGTAAAGAAGACTACGGCCGCAACACCCCACGACGATTACTTCTACGACGACCAGTCGCCATTTCCTTCAAATGAGCAGCACGTATGTATTTGTTCATTGTTACACATATTATTATTGTTTAATCCAACGCCCATAGCATTGTGCGACTTATTTTGCGTAAGAATATCTCGGATGCACATATGTGCATTTTCAGTAATTTTTTTAATTAATTCGCTTTTGGGAAAAAGCCCATAGAAATGGAGCAGGCTTCACAAAGTTAAGAGATGGCACCGATTCTAGTATTTTACCTTTTTATTAGAGTGGGCTAATCTGCCTCCTTCTTTACCTTTATGGAAATGAATAATTTTAGTTTTGTTGATGTTGACTTGTAAGAGGTTTCAATCAGCATACTCAGCTAGAATTTGTAATTTGCGTTTGGCATCCTCGTAGGAATCGGCAAAATTACTTGTCGCAACTCTATATTTCAGCCCTAGATCTAACTGTCCCTCTTTCAACGAAGAAATTCTTCATATTGCTGATGCACAGGCTAAAAAAATATAGAAAAAGTACCTTCCCTTGGCACATCAACCTCATCAACTAGTAAATTCTGTGGGGGTGGGTTCAGCCTACACCACCGCGACCTCCATGGGTCTATTGTGGCAATCACTAGTTACAATTCCTTCTCCAGGTCGGTCTGCTTAATTAGACTTTGGAACCTGGCGAGAGATTCCTGGGCGATTCCAAAGAGCGCCCACAGTCAGAGAAATCTCTCGAACACAGTGTGTTTATTACACTTAAAAAGTTTACTCATGATAAAAATCGGTTTCCATTAAACATTGTAAATTATTATCATACATAAATACCTATCACTTTTATTTTAAACAGCTCTGGAAAGTTGATTTTATGGGGATTCTGGCGGAACAGTAGCGTTATGCTTTCCTCTACAGTACCGCTTTCAGTATAATATATAGTCTTACCACCTACTAATATTAGTACACATTAGAAGCATTGATAAGGCGTCCAAATTTGAAGAAAATCGATGAACCAGAAGTGCGACTTTATACAATAGGTTTTTGAGATTTTTGAATTTATTTTTTCAAAAACAACTGTAAACTTGGTATGCTAACTTCACAGATAGTAACGTATTACTTTTATTTGAAACATTTTTCAAAAAAAAAAAAATTTTTGGATAGTTGTGCGGAATTTTTGGCGTTAATTTCAAATGTAATATGCAGTTGGTTCAGTGTTTTTAGAGCGCTCTACTGGGCTATAATATAATCATCACTCTCTACCTGCCAAGATTAGTAGGTTAGTACTTATCCCCCACCACCTCTGTATTTATGCTAGGACAAATACGTGAAATTTGAGTTGAAAGAAAATTTATCAGTTTATATATAGTTGTATTAAAAGGAGTAAGGAAAGTGGTGTGAGGGTTTCACATCTGATTTGTTTCCATTTCTTGTTTCAAAGTCTAAAATAAACCATCGTATTGCAAAACAAAGAAATAGTACAGATTAATAAAGTGCAAATTTAAAATGGTATATAAGATGACCAGAATAAAATCAAAGGCTTTCCCAACAAACACCGCAGTTCAAAATAATAAAAATGACAATTATTTGGCATTGCAAAGTGCGGGTACATCCAAAAATAACTGCAACCAAATTTTTATAAAGTCTTGTATCTATTTTCACAGGTAACATTTGTTGGAATGAAAGCAGGTGTGGAGCGTGGCAAAGATAACCAGTACGCTGTTGACGTGCAGGACGAAGATTTGGCAGGTCCTGCAGCGATCAGTGAACCGCCCCAATTTGACCACAAACCACCTGATATGGAACACATCTATTCCACTAATCTATCAAACAATGGCACAGTCGAGCGGAAGGTTAGTTATCTCAAACGAGAAGGTTACCTTCTTCAGAAAGGTTTTAGAACATCAGGTTAAATAAAGTTAAACAAAATTAAATTATGTTTTCTGTTGTTAATTGATTTTAATTTGTTGGATCAAATTTTTTTATTTCATTCTGAGGATAATTGGGTCAGGCACTGCCGTAGTCCTGCTGGCACGAGTAGTTGCACCGCAATCTCAGTAACTCTCGCTGGTTTTCTGTGTCCCACTACAATTTACTGCATCTTTCATTCATCCACAGTTGATCCGATCCGATTCTTATTCACTTCTCTGCACGATCCCATTTTACTTTCTCTAACTGTTTACTTTCTTTTACTTCTAGTAAGAGGAAGTATTGCGATCGTATCAGATTCACGAAATTGAGTTTTCACCGGAAATACATGTTATAGGGGGGTCTCCTCAATACGAAGAAAATGATTTTCCAAATTTTTGACCAAATAGAAAAAATGGCCGAATGGTGTGTGAATTTGTGTGAGTTAACAAAATATCTCAAAAACGAAAAGTTGCAGGAAGCTCAAACTTGGTATGTTGTTTAGGCACTACCATCGCATTAGGCAACAAGATTTCGAGCAAAATCCATCAACTTAAACTATTAAATTGTATCAATTAGTGTACGAAAAAGTAGTTGAGTGTTTCACACTTCCGGTGTGATTGTGGTACTTCCGGTCGACCGATTTTGATCGAAACCTTATTGTTGCGTACTCTGATAGCACCTAAAAAAACTATCCAAGTTTTTCTTGAGTAGCACCTGTAAGAACTTTCTGCGATTATTTACGAAAATTTGACAAGCTCGCTATCCTTGCTCTTGCAGCAATTAGCTGATGTAACATCAGTGAATCAGCTGTACTATACACAGTTAATAACTAATAACAAGATCAGCTGATCTTAAGATCATGACTTCCGCGCCCATTGTCATGTAAACACTTCGGGTTGAGTCCGCGTCAGTGGTTTGTTATAAACCGACATTTCACCCATATTACATAGGCTTTTTCAGGGTAATGTTGCCTCTAATGTTAAAACAACACAGACGCGGTCTCAACCAAAAGATGATTTAAGTGTTTTACAAGTTCTGCTTATTTCACTTGCATTGTTTCCTTGTTTGTTTATAGGCTGGCCGAAGGCGTGGCACCTGGGTGAAAGTACGTGTGAAGAAGACAAAAGATGTGTTTGAAACAGCAGAATCGCAGAGGTTTGGAAGTTTAGTGAGTAATTCACTGCATGAACCAATCAAAGAAGTTAGTAAAATTTTAAAAACTGATAAAAATAAAATAGAAATTGATTCAATTGAATCAAATACAAGTGTTGATAATATTATAAATGAATCAACAACTGAACAATTACCAACGACCACATCAATTGAATCAATTAAAGATTTAGAGTTTGCTAGTACAACGATGGGTGAAGAAGCTGTTGAAACTAGCACAACAGGTGTGGCGGCTCTGCTGGATGAAACGACTACCATGACCACAATGATATCAGAGACACCACTACCCAAAGTGTTAGCAACTTCCACCACAACGGAAGTAACATTAGAAACAGAAATTTGTTATCGAGGTCGATGTGTGAAAACGAAAGGAAGCCGGCCGACTGTGCAACAGGATTTACTTGCAGGCGAGTAGACTGCAACAAGCACCACATTGCCAAGATACCTGCACGGTCAACTGGGAAATATATAGATTTCTCTTCGTATTTAGACAGTTTGTTGCGTTCGACTATCACTAATTATTCAATGTATAACCAATATATTTTTAAATCATCAATTATTTGTTTGTTTATAGGTTATATTTGAGTATTTGTAAAGTGGGCATGTCTTGTACAGAGATGCACTTACATCTAGACAGAGATACCCATCAATGTTTTGTTTCTTAAACAAATGTAATTTATTAAATGGAAAATAGATCTATAGATCTTTTAATTAGATCGAGCATTGCTCTGCAGTCTTCTGGTGCAATCATCATTGCGTATGGCTTTTGCGTTCACTTCGGCTCTTTCAATATGTTTGTACCTAGTATCCCTTTAGTGCTTGCGAGCTCAGAAAAACTATCCAAATGCTTGTCTTGTCTTTAAACTTAATGACATTTATTTGCTTTCAACAACGTGACCGCTCAGTCTCTTCATCAAAAAACAATAACGGGCGAATGATAAGAAGAAAAATCGGTGTTCATTATGATTTTATGATTTATTAAAAATAAAAAAACAGTCCCAGATGCTGGAAATATAATGCTTGAGTGGTAAGCCACATAGAGCGAACTGTTTTATTCCTTTATCTTAATCTCCGCTAAATCTATTCTTCGTATGCAAGTGACGGCTTCTTTTGAACGGATTATCTAGTGCATTTTCAGATTTCTGGAAAGTTTCTCGTATCAGCTTGTGTGGCGTAAAGGTTTCTGACCGATTTACTGTTCACTTGCAAGCTCGATTTCTGGGGATAACTGCTGGTAACAATTCTTGGCGCCCTTATCCAAGAATGAGGTTATACAAACTAGTAAACAAATGAGGTGGTCATACCGTCGAGAAATTATCCTCTTTGCAGACTGCTTCTTCCCCAAACCTGTAGTGGATATCGTTAATTTCCTCTTTCTAACTCTGACTTGTAACTTCTAAAATTTCTTACCTAACAGTTCCTAAAATCTGAGAGTTAAAAGTGTTTTGGGCAAGAAAACATCGTCGGAATGGTAGCATAGATAGGAAAGTTCAGAGTTTGCTGTTAGCTACAGAGACTATGAAAGCTCTCGATACATCAAGCAACTTAGCTCAGATACTTATATTCAGTCCATTAAATAAAATAAATTATTAAGATCAGCTGTATAAAAAAATATTTGATAGTATTCAAGGAAATTAATTTTGTAAGATGTTAAAACATCCAAAGTAATTTTTTAATTTAAGTTTTTGATGTTCACGCAGTTTTTTGAAAAAATACGAATTTGCTTCTGTTGAGCAAACATGAAACTACTAGTATACAGTCTGCTTAATCAAGATAGAAACAATGTCACTTGTAATGCGAAGTTGCCGATGTGGCCGGTGCGGAAATTGGAGATATTGGGAATGGAGAGTGGTGAGGTCGGTAAATGGCTGATACAGCTTGATCCTTCAAAGCCAGCAACTGTGCAGGGCTAATTATTCTGGCCCAGACTGCTGAGCAAGTACAATGTGTGGCTCAATGATATGCTAATCCAATTCAAACTCGAATCAAGGGATGAGGAAAACCACCAAAAATAGTTGCAAGCTTCTCTGCACTACAAGAAGCTGAGTGACAGCTGTTGCTGCGCACAAGAAACACAAGCCAATGGCGTTTTCCTCACTCTTGAGATGTTTTTGTAAATAGATATTCCACTTTTATAAACGCCTATGGGCTATGGATGGGTTGGACCGGCGATTCTTAGATAATCCAGGTATAAGAGAAGCACGCGTACCTTTCAGAAAAGAAAAGTTATTTGCTGGGTATTAAAGAGTTGAAACCTCTAATCAATAAATATCGATACTTCCCTAAAAGCAGAGCCAACCTCAAGTAAACCAATGACGACATGCAAGAGCTTCTTTAACTAATCACAGCTTCAAGCTGTTCTCTAAATTCACAGAAGTTTACAGTTCTTAGTTTTGCGATCACACCTGGCTCTAGCGAATTCGGCTCTGTCATGTTTTTAACTGTGTGCAGACTAGCTCAGCTGTCACTCTGCAAAAATGAAACCAAGTTCACCTTTAATAGCTTTTAATGATTGCAAATAAATATACCTACAGTTGTTTGTTAACTGAAATTGAAATGAAAAACACTTGAGTTTCTGCGTTGGGAATGCGTCAGTGGTTTGCTAGAAACCGATGTTTCGCCTATATTGCAATGAGCTTCTTCAGGGTCGTTACACCTTGAAAGCTAATTGAGTTTTGCTTCATTAGCTTTCAAGATTTGACGACCCTGAAGAAATTCATTCAATTTGGGAGAAACTTTCGTTTCTAGCAACAACCACTGATGCGGTTGCCCTCTTGATGGTCTAATATCATACTACTGTGGATAAGTATATCAACCGTCTCAGTGGAACTGAAATGACCAAGACAGCCTTGTGTCTTCAAATAATCCATCCAATACTACGACCGGATTTTTTTTTAACATTTACTGCACTTAGGTAAGAGAATGTAGAACTCTTATGTCTCTATGAATGCTGATTGAACAGTAGGGACGGCAATAAGAGATAAACATTCAACCCACCCACCCCCTTTCAAAATCTTAATGTAACTGAAAATGTATAAGTTATTGAGAAGACCAAGAAGTAAACAAAGATCAGAACGCCATTATAAACTCCAATCCTGCTATCAAAGTTTCAAAATATTTAATTGTGAACACGAGTAAACTCGTGAGCTGTCAACAGTGTTTACCAACAAACACGAGTTTACTCGTGACCAATTGGTTAAGTTTTTACCGTGAAAGAGATTTCATTTGCATTAATACTGCACTAATGCAGAGCAACCCAGATCATTAGTGCTTGAAGCAAAAATGTGTGGAACTTGTCTAAAATAGTTCACTTCAGTGGAAGAAGTAGGCTTGCGTCAGCGGTGTGAAGAAAGTTGAAATGGCACCAATCACTTTGTTAATGCAGTAAGCACTCTGCAATATCCTCGATCTAGCTGACAGATCTATAGAATTTTATATTTTTTGCATTGTATGTTTATGGAATTAGATTAAAATTATTGATGTCTTTGCCAAAAATAAAAAATAAAAAAATGTAAGCAAATTAAAACAAAATGTAAATATTACTTTAATGTAAAATATTATCAAAATAAAAATTGTAAAAAATTAATCGCTTATTACAGGTGAGCTGGTAGAGATTTGTGAAACATTGTTTGTAGAGTAGATCTCATGAGGGACCAAGTAAGCAATGCTGGCCATTATCTGGCACTGTTTGTTGTATGAGTTCTGGTATCGGGTCACAAAAATCTGAAAATGTTTCAATCCTAGATTTCACCACCAAATTCATTGTGGAATGGGTAGGGTTACGTCACATAATTCCAACACCAACTGTGATAATAATCAATTATTTTACTATTTATATTAAATTATTATTTAATAATCGCGCTTACAAAACAATTTTTTAAAACAGACTATTTTGAAAAACTTTTAATAGTGGTAAATTTGGCACAAAAATATAAAAATAGGAAACATTTGTTTATACTTTTCTTATTTTTTTAAGTGATAGTTTCTGATGTCCTAGTCGAATAATTAAGACCCCCCTATGGTATTCGGGAGCCATAGAATATAAACATGTTGCTCTGATTATTCTCTGGGCTGACCTGACATCAGGCCACCTCTAACAAACATATCCATGTTTTTCTAACAAAATGACTAAGATGAAATCTCAAAATGGGAAAACAAGAAAACACAAAGAATATTTAATAAAGAAGTTTTTATAAAAATTTGTGCCACCTCTTATGAAATAAATAAATTTTTAAACTGAAAACTGGGGTTTGAATCATTTCTGAAAATTATACTTCTTTATGTGGTGGGGGTCTATAATCAGGATTCCACTTTTATGAATGGAAAAACCTGAAACTAAACCTCTTTCCAAAAAGTACGATCAAATTACTTCTCGTGGTTTTACCAACAAGATATGTGGGACAGGACTGTGCGTGTGGCTGAGCTGTTCCAAATGAGATCTGCCAAGAATTTCCCACACTACCTACCAGTCCACTCAGCAGTGACAACCATAGTCAACTGCAAACTTAATTAGCAAAAAAAAAAAATATACATATATAGGTAGTTATATCCATTAATACAGCAACTTAAATAAAATCCCTTTTGTGAAGTGCTGTTTTTAAACAATGTCACCTGCCAAATTATTTAAATCACTTAGGTGTTCGGTTTGAGACCGCCGTTTGTTATAAGCCGACGATTCGCCCACATTACAATGGCTTCTTCAGAGAAGTGACGCCTCTAAAGCTGAAACAACACTGTGTGTAATATGGGCGAACACTAACGCGGTCTCAACCCGAACACCATCGTGTTTTACATCACAATGGCCGCTGAAGCCTGAAAGTATTTCCTTTTTACATATATTTAAGCCATTCTTAAAATAATATTAACGCAGTGATGTAGAGTTGTGAGGAAGCCATTGGGTCTCAGTACCATTCACTGGACTCAGGGACCTCCATGTTTTTTCCAGACTGCCTTAGGTGACAGCAAAGCAAATACTAATTTATCTTTTACAATCAATGTTGCTCTGCTATTGCAATTCTTGCCAGTAGAAAAAATAAATTTATTTTATTATTAAATTTTAAATTATGTATAGAAACAAGTTTAGAATTTGAAATTCTTGCCAGTTCTAATTATTTCTTATGTGTTATTGAGCGTAAGAAAATTGAAAAATGTTTGATATTTTAAAAAAATGCTCAATTTTTTTTTTTTTTTTACTTTTTATTAGGTTTTGCCATTATGTGCTTATGTTGAAGTAAATCTAATTTCACATATTATCACGAACTTTTATTTTTAAAAAATCTATTGTATGTATAAAGCTTTTCAACTACATTGCTGATTGTCATCAAATGACATGATTGACACCTTTACTGCGACCAAGGCTTACACTACACTCAGCCAAATATTTGGGTCTTAAAATATACATTTTTTAAACAATACTTACCTGGCGGTTTTTATAATAATCGTTTTCAATTCCTATGGCATACTTTCAAATTCGAACGCAAAGCCATCATCTATATGTGGCTTCACGCCATTACTTATCATGGATATTATGTATTGGGTTTATCTGCGTTAGACAGTGTCTTATCACTTGTTGAAGAGATCACCAGTCTCGGAAGCTGTAGGAAATTGGCCTAGGTTGGCAGATAAAGAATTGGGGGGGGGGGGATAAGCTATGTTCCAACAAGGCCCATAGTCGCTGCAGCATCGTTTTATCAGATATTTTGAGTGCAGTGAAGGATGAACTGACCCAATAACACCAATTCATACACATTACAGAATTATCTTTCCTCTCTATGCGTTTCTTTGTATTTTATAATGCTATTGGATAAGTTTAGAACCAATCTTAAAAAAGACCTTTAATTTTTTTGGCTCTCGTATATACATATATATTATCTTTATCCGCCTTCACATTAAATTGTTAAAAGTTATTCATGTTAAGAAAAACGTTTTCATATGATTTCCTACGAAATGTTTTTATAAATTTTAATAACACTGTTGATAATATGAAGTCATTATTAATATAAAAAAATATGTAAATAATCTATGTACTGTACATAATTCCAATGTTAAAGTTCAGAATGTATAAAATAAATAAAAAGTGGCCTCGATATTTCAGTGTTATTTTATTTGATTTGAGCCTTGTTTGCTTGCGTTTTTACAATATAGGTCTCCTTGCATTGATTCTCTGGCAACTCCTTGAGGGCGGCAAAAATCAGTTCTTAAAATAAAGTTAACTATCCTTCCAGGTAACGTTTGTGGGCATCTTTTGCTTGAAAATGAAAAGGATTTTGTTGGGTGCTCTTCTAGCACTTCTAATGTTCAATTAGAATATTCTATTGTTTGAATATGACAAACAAGGAGAATCATATAATATGGCAGATGATAAAAAAAAATCGAAGACCTGCGGCAACGGTTTGGTGAAGCAGATCTGGTAGTCTTCCTGAAAAAAAAAGCCCAACTCAGATGAATGTGTGTTGTGTTTCGATAAGCTCACATTTGGAGATCATATTGCCCCCCAAAAAAAACGTGGTTAGAGATAGATTACAGGTCAGGTTGGGGAGAGATTGGAGGCAGGCTGCAAGAGATAAAGTCGGTCAGTGAGCCTTGGCTGAGAGATTCGAGCCCAAGAGCCAGCGCCAACGGCTATGTAGTGGGATCAAAAAAATAAAAGACTTTCCATGTCCTCATATGTTTTTTATTATTTATTACTTCTTGTTTAACAATAATGTGTATTATTTTGCGCCATAATTTAAAACTAGCATTTTAATTTTATTTATTTATTTTTTATAACATATTTTAATGAAATTATACTTTTTATTTTGTTTTAAATATGATATTAGCATTAGACTATCTCGCTTTCATATACCTACCCAATATAAATAAACAAATATAAAATAAATAAGAGATCTGTTTTTCAATCGTTTACTTTTAAATAAATAAATTACATCATAATTTGGGAATAAAGCTATATATAAGATTTAAACCGAAAACGAAAACAAAGCTCAATCAATACAAGACGAAAACTACCGAAAACAATAAATTACAATCAAGTTTTTTTATTTATAATAAATAAGTAACAACTCACAAATAAAACATAAATACAAGATAAACGTACTATGAGTAAGTATATACATCGTGATAATAATATACAGATCTACATAATGTTAGCATTGAATCCATAGATGTCTACTTAAATAACCAGTCTTTAATAATTTTGTCAATAAATGTAGGAAAATAAAAATCACGGCAATCAGCAACTCAGCTAGACCAATCGAACGGCAAGAATTGGGTTGATTTTCTGCATTACTATGTGCACCGACACTAGGTTGGTTTAATACTGAATGTAACCCACTCAATCTGCAACTTTCTCCTTACTTCACAGCCAAAGATCAATTTCCTTTGTAAAGAGCATGTAAGAAAAGCTTACAGACACAATGTGGTAAATAGAGGCTAAATATTGTTGTCCTCAAAACAGAAAAGTTAAGAATAAAAAGTACTGAATAGAAATGTAAAGTGATAAGACTTCTCTTAGGCTGGCCATATACTGAAATATGATAAGATGACGAGAAAGTTTCTGAAGTAAGAGTGACGTAGAAGTGGAATGGCAGGCAGCGATATCACTTCAAAATATGATGGTCCTAGGATGGAGAGTTAACATAAATGCTGAAGGATTACGCAAACAAAAAAAAGTCATTCT
Source organism: Triatoma infestans (assembly GCA_011037195.1). Lineage (NCBI taxonomy): Eukaryota > Metazoa > Arthropoda > Insecta > Hemiptera > Reduviidae > Triatoma > Triatoma infestans. The sequence goes on from JAAEAF010000776.1 coordinate 16,300, forward strand.
TCGTTTGAGTAAAAGTCCTTTAGAGGGAAGCATAAAGCTACTGCTCCGCTCCCCTAGACTCCTCCCCCTCAAAAAAAATTTCCCGGAAAAATGTTTCAAATAAAAGTGATAGATATTTATGAGTGTAGATAGTATCCGAAGTTTAAATAAAATTGTTGGAGCAGTTTTTCGAGAAAATCTCGAAAAACTGAAAAAGAAAAGAAATACATTCAGCAAAGTCGCAATTCTGGTTGATGGATTTTGTCCGAAATCTTCTGATGCGGTGGTAGTGCCAAAATGGAATACCAAGTTTGAGCCTCCTTTTGACTTTTTGTTTTTGAGATATTCTGTTAACACATAGACAGACACACATGATCCGCTAAAAACATTTTTTTCGTATTCAGGGAAACCCAAAACATGTATTTCCGGTGATAACTTAATTTCGAAAAACTGGCACAATCGCAATACTTCCTCTTACTAGGAGTAAAAGAAACTAAAAAGGACTAAGCGCAGTGGTTGAAGCCGAAGAAATCTGTGCAATGGAAGGAGAGGAAGTGGTGCATCCGAATATGTAGCGTTTTAGTTTTAACGTTTCAAAAATGAGGACTCCAGCTTTCAAGATGAACCAAGATCCCCTGCTCACAATTTGAAGAACTGTTCATCATCGAAGTAGAGCAAGATGGCCAACCTATGGCGCAGGCGCACTGAACCACGGAGAAAAATCAGAACTTAACGGTCTTGGAAAAGCCAGAGGGTCAGATATATTTGATAAAATAAAATCATGTCTTAAAAAGTCAATACTAGATTCTAGTGAATACTGGACAATGGTAGGTAGAGTTTAGTTTGTGTGACTGTAACTTTACTTCAGGATTTCTTAATTTCCATCTGATGAATTTTTGAATAAACTTAATATGTACTTTAATGTGGTTATAAGGTGGATACACTACAGTGATGTGACACATTCTAGCAAAGCCTAACTTCACAGATCCCATTAAGTCCCCTCATAAAATGAATTTCCTCGGGAAAATATTTCAATTAAAACTAAGGTAAAACCTGTTTTACGCTGGTTAGGTTTTTTTTCACAAAACACCTCATGACTGGAAACGTTAAAACTAGGATCGTTCAAAAACAAAAAAACACCAACAGTAAGACACTATGCTCTCTTTTTTGTATGAGGTCAGAATTACCCCATGTTTGAAGTCCTTATAAATACATAAATTGTGCAAGAAGGAGTTGGGAGCGCTAAAAGTGGTGGGGAGACAATGGAGAGCGCTAGTGAAGATGAAGTGAATCACGTGGCCAAGAGAGGAGTTTATTAATGTATGTTATTAATTTTACTGAAAAAATTAGCACTGCGTATTCAACTGAGTGAATCATTGGAAATGGAGCTGAGTGGTAATGCAATAAGCAGGAGAAAGTAAATGACAGAACGACACTGAGACATGAGAAGTACTGAGATGCTGCACAGAAAGTAAATTTTAAGACAAAATTATAAGTATTAAAATAAATGTTACAACTTATTGAATTCCCACACTATCACTAAATTAATGTGTGTACAAACAGGTTTACTTTTTATTTATTCAAAATTATTAATTTAATATTTTCTTAATTATTTGTATCTTATAATTATGAATATAGTAGCGTATCATTTAATTAATTATTAACAACTATTCTTTGGAATTGTCAAAGTATTCAAGTGAATATTATTGTCTAGAGGGGACAATGGTACTCTCTTATCAAGTTTCATGAAATGTGGATTGTAGCAAAATTACGGGTTTTATACTTAGCTCCAGGACAAATTTCCTTCGGTAGATCAAAGTTGCATGTTAAGCTCTAATCACATTAAATTTCATTTTAACTCCTCGATAAATACTGATTGGTGTCTTCAGTTCATCTTTTATTCAACGAAAAACGCCACACTTAGCGCAGAATAATTAAAAATGATATAATACTCTTGTTAAAAATGTCCCAACTGAAGTACCAAGTTTTTTCTCAGCACTTTTCTCTCATTCGGACCACTACACCCCCAAAAAGTGTATATAAATGAAGAATTAAAGAAACAAAATATGATAAATGCCTTCGAAGTACATCTGAGTTTAAAGTGAGCAATCCTTCAAACTTGGCATATGAGAAGTCTGCCGGACGGTGGGACAAGTGCTTATCAAATAAAGTTGCCTACTCTTAGACAATATATTTTTTCACAAAACAAAAACCCGCAATTTTGAATGCCAAATAACCCAACAAATTTTTAAAATGATTGCTATCAAAAGGACTCAAAATCCCTTTTCTTGACTGACACTTGTTCACAACACCCTGTAATAACGATATCTTAAAATATTCCACATCCTTTAGTAACAATATTCAGGGGGGGGCACATACATGTCATGAAAGGGATTGGCCGCATTTCGACTTTTACATACGGGCTCAACTTAGTCATTTTCTGATAAACAGCAACTTCAGAGCATTTAATGGTGCAAGATGGCTTTGGCATTTTTTAACATTTATTAAAGTACAAGTAACTCTGGGTTAGTGAATGTGTTTAATCTTTTAACATTGAATTCTGATAAGTTCACCTGAGGTACACGGCCTTTCCCTATTAATTAAGGTTTTGTTTTAATTTCTGGGCTGAACATAGAAGGTGGCCAGAATTAAATGCCATAACTTCAGGAATCAATTCCTTGGCTCAAAACATAAAGGAAAAGTCCTCTGAACATTTAAACGCTTCGTTTTCTAGTTAAACAAAAATGTCTCAAACAGTTACGATTTTTCTTACTTTTTGCTTAACTATAGTCAACTATATTGAAAAATGAACAAAAATAAATGGAGAAGCAGATTTCAAATCTTTTACTCATTTATAATAATATGTTTATGTGGCAATGACCAGAGGAGTTTTAAATAAAAAAGAATTCTTTGTTGCTCTACGTTTCAGGTACCATTGGTGTGCCCTTCTTTAGGAGCTCTGCAAAATCTATTGGAGAAAACTTACATTATTGAATAGTAAACTGGTATAGAGAAAACTGGTACAGTAGCAGTACTACTATACTGTACTATATTGTAACTTTTCTCCAATAAATTTTGCAGAGCTCCTGAAGAAGGGCATCAATGGTACCCGAAATGTAGTGCAACAAGAAGAATTATTTTTTTTTTTAAACTCCACTGGCCATTGCCGTATAAACACATCTTATTATAACTTTAAGGCCTGAGGATTTGAAAACCAATTTACTCATTTATTTATTCATTTTTTTTCTGTGCTTCAGTGTTGATATTTTTTAACTTTTCTGTTTTGTTTTGATATGCAGACTTGACCGAAGGAATACTAATCCATGTCTAAATAAACTGTTTTTAGTGCAATTATATTTTTGTACATCAATTTTTATTTCAAATATACGTCATTATTATTATAATATGTGTTACCCGTGAGGGAAGAGTTGTGTCTTGTGGCGTGACTCTGGCCAGCACCGACCCACTGTACCAGTGAGCTGTGTCCATCCATATCCAAGTAGCACTTTTCTTTTCTATGAATTACCAAAACTTTTATTTCAGTTTGATAAACCGCAAGATTTTATTTTTATTTTATAGTCATAAAAGTTGCTTTCTGTTTTACTTTTTATTCTTCTATTTTAACTCTCTCATCGCTCCCACTTTACATTAAATCATACATAAAGGATCGAAGATTTGGTGCCAGAGAAAATTGAACCAAAAATTATCGTTAAGCTCCAAGCCCAGGAAACAATTTCAAACATTGAAGCGGTTAAGTGATGAACCACTATGGATAAATATATTTTTGGTGTCGCAGAAATGGAAATTTCAGGCAATTAATTATTATTTTTAAGACATTTTCGCGATTAACTCATTAACGAAGCGTTTTCTAACAAATGTCTATGGAACTTTTCTTTATTGTTTTGAACCAAGGAATTGATGTATGAAGTTATGTAGTTTAATGTTGTGTCACCTTGTAATAATACAAATCATCCAATATTACTTCTTTTTGTTCCAAATAATCAAAATACCACACTGATTTTTACAAAGAATAATTTCTTTTGCTATCCTTAATAAATATAAATAACATTTAGTTTGGCAAAAAATGAAACTTAAAACTAAATTTGTATAATTATAAAGAATTTGTATTCAAGTTGAAAAGTTCAATGGACGTTTCTTATTTTCACAATATCAAAAAAATGGAAAAATAAAAAGAACCCAAAACAAGGAAAATAAGCTAATATTGCGAATGGAAATATGATATTTACATGGCGTCTCCAGTTATATTTACATTTTATTATATTCGAATATTAAAATGACCAAATAACTTGCCAAACCATGTGCTACGTTCAAATATTAAACATTTTTCCTCTTAACTCGAGAACCAAAATGCTGATTCTAGTTTATACAGGATGTTTCTTAATGTAGTAGAAAATTCGAAGGGTACAATATATCTCATTTGCAACAGCAATATTCCGTTAATATACCACACACAGATTATAAACTGTTTTTTAATTCAATTAAGTTTGTGTATTATATAATTTTTATGAAAATGTTGGGCCCCGACAAGATATTTTTATCAATCAATTTCTTATTTCACATTTTTTAGCAAGCTGCAGCATATTATTATTGAAAGAAGAAAACAAGGCTTGTTATATATAGCTATATACATAACGCATCACATCGCGAGTTACTCGAGCGAAATTCCATCAAACATGAGAGTAAGAATTCAAGAAACTATGGGAAGGTAGACAAGAAATCTCAGCTGACATCTGCCAGTTGGAGAAATGAAACGGAGAGTAACAGCCTGCTTGAATACTGCATTAATTAAATTAAATGATAAAATGCACTAATCAACTCAAACATACTGAAACTATAAACGTAAATACAGACAAGATAACTACATTAACAAATCCTTGTCTTGTCGTTTGGTACTGACAAAACTCTTGAGTAAACATTCTCTGTTTTTAAGAATACATGCATGAATCTTAAGAGCTAATTTTCTGTAAGTTTTGTAAATAATGGCCAAAATTAAAAAAAAAAGAAAAAAAAGAGAGGTTATTTTCATAATTATTAGCAGATCGACTGTAAGATGTCTCCAGTTCTGTAACTACAAATAATTTTAGATAAGGATTCATTCATTTTAACAGTTCTCATCAAAAACGGCTTCCTAAAGGACCCAGCTTATAGTAAAGCATCGTCCGACTTTCTGTTGAAAATGAGATGTATTGTAGCCCTGAACATCTCACATAATGCTCCTTAATTTTAGTTACTATACATCTCTTCAAGCCCACTGTTTTGTTTTTGATTTGAAAAGAAATGATTACCGAATACTGTATAGCTTATTTGCTCAATGTATTCTGGGCGCTGAACGATCATTTACTGTAGACGTTTTACGTAAATGTGTTCCACGTTTAATTTGATCCATAAGAGAATCATGCGCAACCCGTGGATCTGTATGCTCTTTATCACGTTCAAGTTTATCTTTAGTTGTTGATTGTCGTGAGAGTATTGCGGCAACAATACCACTAGCCGTGCCACTCGGCCCAGTACTAGTGTTTGTACTTATTTTAATAGTATTTGTACATGATTGGCTGGTATTGCTGACACTAGTTGTGTGCGACAAACTTATACCAGTCGTTAGTCCGGCTTGACCTCCTCCACTTCTTCGTAAACTTCCAGGACTGGCCGGTGTATGGTTCAACTGTGTCAGCGTTCGTACCGTTTCTGCCACACTGATCCCACTCTGTTTCACTTCATTTGTACGTTGAGTCTCTTTTAACGCTTGCTAAAAACAAAGATAAAGAAAGATTATAGTAGTTCAATAAACACTTTCTATTAAAAGATTAAACATTAATTCTGTTAATTTAAAACATTAAATTCACACTTACAACATTCATTTAAGTTTTTTTTAAAAATTTCCAAATTTTATACCACTTTCAAAGCATACTGAAACACTCACACCACTTACTCTTACTCTAATTAATACAATTTAATCTAAAAATTTTCTTTAAAACTGCAATGTTGCAATATTTAGTTGGGCTGGTCATAAAAATGGTGGTGGGGAATTTACTTCTAGATCTGGGCAGCCTTATGCAGAGAGCTCTATATCAAAATCAACAAAGCTTATGCATAAACTAACTGATAGACCTCCAATACCCCAATAAATAAATACCGAGCATAGTAATCTACTCTACCGTTATCAGGGAAACGTGCACTGTACCGCTTCCCGAAGACAAAGTAATGAAATTTTATCGAGAAAATGGGAAGAAAAAAAAAAAACATTCGGCATGTCGCACTTTCGGATTTTGGCATACCATAGGATCGGATGCGATAGTGATAACTACAAAAAAAAAAACTAGTATAAAATACTCACACGACATTCTCTTACTCCAGATTTCAAAATTTTAATTGACAAACTTTATAGTTAATGATAAAAATTTAATGATATTCGTCGGTGTTTTTATGGAGAAAATCACAAAAACTGAAAAACCTGTTCAGTAAAAACACATTTCCGGTTACTAATTTTCTTGAAACTCAGAATTTCAACAACATATATAATTCTAATTAATATTATTTAGATGACAGAATTGTGTAATAAACTGAAATAGCACTTTAGAGGACAACCCAACCCCCTCCCCCAAAAGTGCCCTTAAATACATTTTCCCGGGGAAATGTTTCAAATAAAAATTGTAGATCTTTGTACGTGTAGTTGATATACCAAGAAATTCGTTGGAACCATTTTCGAAAAAAAGGCAAGAAAGTGAAATAACACTCAGTAAAGTGGTGCTACCAGTTGAGGAATTTTGACAGATAATTACTGTCAGATCCCATGGTGACACCAAAACGGAATATCAAGTTTAAACTTTCTGCATTTTTTGTGTTTTGTTTTTGAGGTATCCTGTTCACATACATACATAAATACAGACCATTTGCTAAAACCACTTTTTTGGACTCAGGGGACCTCAAAACGGATATTTCCGGTGAAAACTCGATATCGAAAATTTGACACAATTACAATACTTCCTCTTACTAGGGGAGTAAGAGAAAGGTAATACCAAGTTTCAGTTTTCTGTAATTTTCGTTTTTTAGATATTTTGATCATACGAACCCAAACAAAAACACACACACACACACACACACACACACAGTCTATTCGCTAAAAACATTTTTTCGTTTTCAGGGTCTTGAAAACATGTATTCCTTTGAAAATTTGGCACGATCGCAATATACAGCCGTCAGAGAATATGAAAAAGAATTACCTGTGCAGCGGTTTTTCTTTGTATTTCAGCAGCAATACCCATAGCAGCTGTACGCTGATATTCTGATATTGTTGCCCTTGATTCTGACGAACTGGTCATCACAGAGGATGTATGATTAAATTTCGCAGGCCTACTAGCCAGAGTGGTGGTGGTTTGCTGTGCATCTAAAAGGAAGGGTGGCGGAGGCGGTAAGGAATCACTCGTAGTATTATTCTGTATATCTGTAGTAGTATTTTGCAATGATTGGCCAATTCCTTGTATCCGACCATATGTGGCTGCCCCACCGGACACGGATATTGAAGATGTGCGTCTGACTGGAGGCGGTGGTTTATGACCTTGTACTGAACCTCGACGAAGTAAAGAATTCCTCACGGAGCCATTACCAGACGTTCCTATCCGCAAAATACAAATCCACAGATGCTATGAACTCACTCTTAATGTTTCATATATTTAAATTCATAAACAAACAAAAAGTCATTAATAATACCTTCGTTTTGCTTATCATCTTGGGATGACTGTATGCTCTGGCTACCATAACCGCTGGATGATTCAACTGAGCTTTCAGAGGTACTTCCATCTTTTCCATTGCTTTCTCCCTGCAGAAACATAAAGTAAATACTCAAGTGAAATCAAATTCTGCGTTCATAAACACAACATTCTCAAACATCTATCCACAGATTTTTCTTCAAAATAAGAATTGTAATATTTATCTATTCATAAACATTTAAAAGTAATTGAAATGGGAATTAAGAGAAAAGATTAGGAAAAAATTCCGTGAGAAATCGTTTAAAGTTAACTTTCTTGGGAAAACGATATTTCTGTGCCTCAGACCTGTGTCAGAGATCACGAAAATAAGTATTACTATTTCCAGTGATAATTAAACTTTATAAATCTGACATTGTACTAGAATTACCTTATCCTGGGCTGTAGACTGTTGACTGCTTACATCGGACGGTGGAGGTGGAGGGAAATTCATTTCCTGCGCTTTGCTGGCAGCGAGACTCGCCAATTCATGCATGTTCACATACATTGGCTGTGTTATCTCCAAACCTAAATTTAACAAAATAATCATTTTAACAATTTTTTTTTAACCAGAGCGCTACATAACCAACCCTCAACAAGCCTTCATCTTAAAAGTTGAATAAAAAACGTTGTTTTCTGCCCAAATTGTTTTTTGTACGTTTCATACGACTGTAAGATCATAATAGGGGAAAATCTAGATGTCTAAGCCAAAGGTATTTACAACCTGGATGGGATGGTCCATGTCTTATCTTTAAAAAAGGATTAAAAGAGATAAAACATAAAACTAGATATATACTTTGCCGTTGGCTTACACAGAAATTTCAAAGATCAAACAGATTTATTAAAATGTGCTAACAAAATACTCTTGTACCACACAAAAAGAATGACTGGCTATAGATTGTATTTCAACTTTTACAATTTTTACTATTAGTAAGAGGAAGTATCAGATTTAAACAAATGTAGAAAGAAATGGATGCGAACCTGAGTGCTGGATGAGTGCAGCGGTTATGGGATGATGAGGCCGTGGTTTGGTCACCTGAGGCCGTTCTAGTGAAGAGCCTCGATGAGGCACTGGCGGTCTGGTAGATATCATCGGCGTGCTTGTGCACTGTCCAATCCCTTCTGACACTCCAACAGGACTAGCCGGTTGCGAATGGCACGAGTGTACCGCTTGGAAAGTGTACACTGTCAGTGGGGGCCTATGATGGCCTCGTTCATATGCTACAAACAATTAAAAAAAAGAAATAATCTGGTTGTGAAACACTCCTGTTCACTTTGTCTCTCAAATTCTCTATTTCAAGTCAACAATTTCCTGTGAACTTTGAAATGTTTTACATTTGCATCAAACTGCACTATCCTTAATGCGAGGTATTAGACAGCGCCCTTAATCTTTTCCAAATGTCCGAGATGGAAGTGTTTGTATTAAGGCTACCACACAATAATTTCCAAGATCCTTTATTTTTATTTTTAATAGTTAATTTAGTGTTAGCAACTTGCTTTTATAGGTAGTGAAATGATCTCCTGCAGGATTTTTTTTTAAAGTCTGCAGAAATTGTTCGTTTTAAAATATTCTGGGTACATTTCTCTTCCCACCAGCATTTAGTATTGTTGTTTTTAATGATATTTCATTAGCAGTATTGACCTCATTTACAAAAACGTTGTAAGTGAGAGCGTCCGTTATTTTGGGATTATAAGAGAGTGTGCCGTCTGAAATGAAATCCAGTTTACTTTTACTTTGCTTATGTTGCATTTAGTACACGGTTTTATTAGAATTGAATCAGTGCTTGTTTTAATAAATATGGGAAAATGATGGGATCCCGTCATGCCATTTAAAATTTGTGCAATTATCCCCCAACTTTAAAAAAAAAATCGTTTGAAGTTGTTTTCAAGAAAATTACCAAAAACTCAGAAACCTTTATTCTGTAAAATCATACTTCCTTTAAGCTTGGAATTTTAGCAATGCATTTAATATATCTTAATATTTTATAGGTGGTAGAATCATACACTGTACTGAAGTGGAACTTCAGATGGCAGCTAATGTAGTATACTACTACTATAATCAATTTTTCTGGAAAAAAGTTTCAAATAAAAGTGATAGGCTGTATGTGTGTTGATAGTATACGAAATTTAAAGAAAATCGTTGAAGCCGTGTTTGAGGCAATAACGATAAAATGAAAAACTTTCTTTTTTATTAACAAACGTTGCAGTGCTGTATCATCATATGACCTTGTCAGTTAGTAATGTACTGCACCTTGCCTGTTTGTAATGTTTGTATTTCTTTTTCGTTGCAACACTCAAACCTAATTGAGTAACAGTTCTATTATTAGAATCAACGTAGCCATCTCCATTTTTAATGTATGTAAGGGGAGAGATTAGCTTAGGTGCTGCTTTCAGATTTTCTCTTCCTATGAGCCTCTACAGCTCGCCGCCCGGGAATGGGTAGTACATGACTCCGAGAGCAGTGGTTGAGGCGAGGACGTCGCAGTGCAATATCCCCTACAACAATCTATTGTGGTTGCTGTTAATTCTAAATGGCCACCTATAAGTTGCATTGCACTTCTGGTACTCGCAGTAAGTAAACAGAACTATCGTGACCTATGGTGGTGAGTTAAATGTGAAAAAAGTGAGTGGAGGACCTCACTTTAACCAAGAACAATCCAATGTCAAGCAACGGCTAAGAAAATCGGCTGAGTCTGGTGAAACCCAACACACAAAATATCTCATTACGATCGCACTTCTCACTACAGGAGAAACAACAATAAGTAGTTAATAACTGGCAATATCTATACAACTAATTAACTAGCAATGTCTCCACTACAATTTAAACAGCTAATAAAACAGATACAAATAAAATTTAAAAAAATACCTGTTGAAATTGTATGCGGTCTGTCATTGATAATAGCAGTGGCTGCACGTTCAAACTGTAAAGTTTCTTGGAGATTTGGCCAGGTCGACGTAGGATGTGTGATGGCACCGGATGACCCATTACCACATGGTGTACTCACGTTATTCTGTTCCGCCGCTCCCGACACCTGAGTTATTTTACACAAAACAAATTTTTAAAAAAAGATAATAAAGAGTCTCTTGCTAGCTAACTCACAAACTATAGTTTTGCACAAAATTTTGAGAATTTTTTATTAAACACTGGAATTCAAAACATTGTGGTACTAACTTACACCGAAAAAAATGCATAAATGATTTGAGATTACGAACACCCTATTTATTTGGTAAGAGAGAGTAAAATGTCTGATACCTTCGAGCTCAGGTTTGTTCACACAAACGCCAGCGAGTAACTGAACGATTGTTATAACGAGGACTTTACTAGGATAAATATTGTATTTCTTCTACAAAAGTCAAAACTCTTTAAAAAATCTAATGTAAGACACTCACACGACTTTCTCTTAAAAATTTGCTCTGTAAAAGACTATGTTATACTATTTTGACAAACATCCTGATGATGGGCGAACGCCCGAAACCGGTCAATGACCACGAAAAAAGCAGGCTTTCACGGAAAATATCTCGGATGCTTTCCAGCTCTGCGGACCCAACCATAACAGATATTTATGTGTGTTGACAGAGACCAGAGAAATGTTGATACTGACCAAGTTTAAAGAAAATCGTGAAACAAAAATCAGTAAAGATGAATTTTGACCAAAAGCTTGGAGTCAGGTGCACTGATTGTATCTTTACGAATATCAACTTCCAGCTTCCTGCGATTTTTCGTTTTGGAGATATTTTGTTCTTTCCCCCCTCACACACTCCCACACACACACACACACTGAAAGAGAGAGAGAGGCCATCGACTACAAACATTTTTTCAAACTCAGGAAATCAAAACATATATTTCCGGTGAAAACTCAATTTCGAAAATATGACACGATCGAAATTCCTCTTGCAGAAGAGAAAGTAAAATTCTTGAGAGATATTCTGGCAGCGCAGATGTATTAGTGTGAATGTAGTTAGTTAGGCATTAGTGTAAAATAACTAAGAATGGATTCTTCGAAATGAATATCAATAGGAATTTTTACACGAGATAAAGGATGGCCAGTTCTACCATCTGAACTCACACAAGCAAATCAACAACAACAACAACAAAAATATAATAGAAATAAAAAATCAGTTTACATACATACTTACTTTAAGACTAGAAAACTGCGAATTAAAGAGTGTATCTTGCGAAGTAAAGCCAGAATCTTGCGACAACACGCTGGAGAAGCTGGGGGCAGCTGGTCTCGCCGCCCCTCCAGTTACCGTCCCCTGCTATCAATACACATTCCTCTCACTCTTTTTTTATAATATTTCTTCACTTTGTTTTGTTAATTATCAAATATTGATAAACTTTTTTATCAAAGTTCTATTCTTAAAAATATAAGTAATAAATATTTCATAAATTAGGGTGACTAACTATCCCGAACTAAAATAGGTATATCCTGATTTTCAGTACCCTACATGGGTAGATGGATTTAAATGTTCAAATGAACTGAGAATAACTTATCAAGGGAAGCAGCCCAAACTTATGCACCTAAAATTTGACCAAAAATCCTTAATTATCCTGAAAAACTGGCCTTGCACGGGAGTGTTTCAGTTTTATGGTTTCACAAGTTCAAACAAAACAAGATAACTATAACTCACAATTAAGATCCATCAAACAGTACACACTATAAATGATTGCAGGCCTTGTTCAATCTGAGTGAATCAGTGTGGTATAGGACACAAACTAGGATGTTGAACTTGAACACTCTATACGAACTTGTTAACCACACTCTGACGATGAATGAAAATCTGAAACTGGTCAGAACTAATAGAAAGAAACATGCGAGATATATAATATCCCAAATGTAATCCAGCATTGCAGAGTCAAACACATATTCAACATTCCCATGGAGCCAGACTAGAACATACAGTGCCCAAAAATATGGCATTTGCTTATTTAGGGTACACTCCAATTTCGTCTTTTAAATCAGACAATAGTATGGTGACTCTTGCATTCAAAATCTGGCACAAAATGGAAAAACCGAGGTAATCCTACAGATCTGGAACAGTGGGAGGCCACACAGGCTAGTTCGGTCAGGCCAATTAACAAGCGGAGATCGATGTTTCGCTCACAGCAAGTGAACGCATCTAGATTAAGTTAGATTCAAGTTAGAAAATCTGATAAGATCGCAATGCTCCCTCTTAAAGCAGTAATAGGAAGTGAAAAAAAAATTTGCGTGAAACACACACGACTCAATAATAATAATTCTCATACTTTTGATTGATTAATATTTTCTTAAAAGCCAGAAATTTTACAAACTGTTTACTTCTCTCATCAGCCACCAGCTGCAGTACAGTAAGTTGTCCTGAAATAGATACAGAGGACTCTCCACAACCACCCAAAAATAAATTTCTGCGGAAAATTATTTCAAATAAATGATTTTTATATCTTTAGTCAACATACCAAGTTAAAACCGGGCAAATCGTAATAATAAAAAAATTAAATAATATTAAGCAAAATCAGCACTTCCGGTAAATTTTCATGGAAACTTCTACGTCGGATCTCACATATCAAATAATCTAAATCGCTTCCGGCCATTTTTCGTTTATATGACATTATCTACAAACATATTTCATATTTATAAAAAACATTCAGTAATAAAATTGTTTTATATTGAGAAGACCTCCAATACATGAACTTCCAGTGGTAACTTAGAAAATCTGACTCAATAACAATAGTTGCGTTTACAACAGCAACATAAACTATAATTAGTCGTGATATCCGCTGATTTCTGCTGCGTACTTTCTTCAGCCGATATGGCAATGTCCACGAGCCCTAAGTATACGAATTATATGGCTCTCTGTTGAATTTGTACTTAACCTTTCAAATGTTATTTGTGTTTGTTCAATGTTACTGGCGCTGTATTCTGGACTACAATGAAAATACGTTCAAGGGACTACCTATCACAGGTGGTAACAAAATTTAACCCCACCAGCTTATGTTAGAGCAACTAAATAAAAATTTGTAAATTTATAACTGAAGAAAATCGTGTGAGTGTTTCACAACGGATTGCTTTACTTTTTGCTCTACTGCAAGAGGGATGTAGTTTTTGCGATCATGTCAAATTTCCTAAATTGAGTTTAAAGCTGAAAATACAGGTTTTGGACTTTCTGAATAACGAAAAAAAATTTTTTTTTTTTTTGTTCCGAGATGTTTTCCGCGACAGCCTGCTTCATTTTGTGATCATCGACCGATTTTCTTTTGGAGTAAACCATCTTCAAGATCTTCTTGAGAGGGAAAATCAATTTATGCACTTTTTCCAGTGTCATGGGTGAAATTGGTGGATGACAACAAAATAAAGCCACGCTTATCACGGAAAACATCTCCAATGTTTACCATTTTCTGTTTTCTCCGCCCCCATCCCTGACACAAGTTTTTTTTGTTATTTTGCTTCGATATTTGCATTAGTATCTTATTTCGTCTTAATTCTTACTTCATCATGATTTTTACCAAATATTAGAGGAGTGTTTGAAAAGAATCATTTCACTTTTGATATTAACAGATGGTTTCTGGAATACATTAAAATTGATGAATAAAAACTGGCAATTATTTTTAGATCGGCCTTATACTACTAATTCACTGATACATCTAATACTGCACAACAGGCATGTCAAAAACGTGGCCCGCGGATCGCACAAGGACTAACAAAATGTCAGCGAACGTCAACACGACAACCTGAGGGTTATTTGACATATTGGCTTTTTTTAAGTTAAAATTATAATAAATATAGTCATCTTTCCAAAATATCAAAAAAGTCAAAATTTTTTTTTGTTTAAGCTTGTATTACATGCCAATCCACTGTCAAGTTTTTATGCGCATTAATTGATGTCACTCAGAATTGTCCAGTTGGAACGTCTTAAATGGGGATACTAGCAATTATATCGAGCAAAAACACTTAAGATTCTGAAGTACAAGCGATAAGGATAATTATCAAAAATCCTATTTTTATTTTACCTTTATTCCATTTTGAAACAAAAAAATCTGGTGTGAAACACTCACACAACCTTCTCTTACTTCAGTTCTCAAAGTTATAATTGACAAATTTTATAGTTTGTGTACCAAATTCGATGAAATTCGTAGGAGTTCTTCGAAAACTGAAAAAAAGTTCAGTAAAAGCGCACTTCCAGTTTACTATATTTTTGAAACTCGGAATTTTAGCCGTCTATTTATTTGTAATTAATTTTGTTTGGATGATAGAATTGTATAATCAACAATGATCGCACTTTAGAGGAAAACATAACCCCAACCTTCCTCCAAAAGGGCCCTTAAATGTATTTTTCCAGCGAAATGTTTTAAATAAAAGTTATAGCTCTTTTTATGTGTAGTTTATATAACAAATTTCAAGAAAATCGTTGTAGCCATCTCTGAGAAAGTCGCAAAAAAGTGAAAAAAATCATTTAGTAAAGTGGTAAGTAAACGCATTTCCGGATATCTAATTCTTTTCAAACTCGAAATTTCAACAACATATTCAATTCCAATTAACATTATTTAGATGATAGAATTGTCTAATAAACTGAAATAGCACTTTAGATGAAAATCTAACCCCACCCTCCCCCATAACTGTCCTTAAATGAATTTTCCCGGAGAAATATTTCAAATAAAAGTTGTAGCTCTTTGTATGTGTAGTTGATGCTACAAGTATAAAAGAAAATCGTCGGAGACATTTTTGAGGAAATCGCAAAAAGTAAAAAAAAACAACTAGTAAAGAAAGTGGTACTTCCGGTTGAGGAATTTTGACAGATAACATACTGTCAGATCCCATGTGATACCTAAATGGAATATCAAGTTTCAACTTTCTACTTTTTTTTCATTTTTGAGCTATGCGGTTCACATACACATACATACATACATACACACACCTTTTGCTAAAAACCACTTTTTTGGACTTAGGGGACCACCGGTCGAATATTTCCGGTGAAAATTCGATATTAAAAATTTGACACGATTACAATACTTCCTCTTACTATGAGTAAGAGAAAGTAAAAAATATGAATGTAAGGATTCCTCAATTCTATAATTATTTACCAGTTGACCGATTTCCCAATGCGTTATTTGCAATTATGCATATTTTAGCTGTTTAGTATATTTGTGCGAACAATTATTTTTAAATTTAAAAAATTATAAAACTCCGGAAAGACCAAGATTAATAAGACTATCAAGTGTATCAATTTAGAAATAATAAGAGCTCTGCAAATTCAAACAAATTTTAAAGCATGGTTAATAAAAACATCTGGTGTGAAACACTCACACAACTTTCTCTTACACCTTTTAATAGTTATATATAAAATGGTCAATTTTCTTTAAACTATAATGTTACATATTTGTCCTACACATAAATATAGATGTGGTGGGGGGATAAGTACCAACCTACTAATCTTGGCAGGTAGACAAGTGATGTCTATAGTATGGCCCAGTAGAGCGCTCTAAAAACACTGAACCAACTACATATAACATTTGAAATAACGCCACAAATTTTCGCACAACTAGCCAAAAAATTTTTGGCTTAATATTTCAAATAAAAATATTAAGTTTTTATCTGTGAAGTTAGCATACTAAGATTAATAAAGAAATCGTTATAATCATTTTCAAGAAAATTCCCAAAAACTCAAAAACCTATTCTGTAAAATCGTACTTGCATTTAACCTATTTTCTTCAAATTTGGAATTCTATCAATGCTTTCAATTTGTATTAATGTTATGTAGGTGGTAAAAACCATATGTTGGCAAGTTGGTCGAAAATGATTTAATTTTACGTATATAGGTTATATACGTATGGCTAGTTTTTTTATGATTTAGAACAGGAAAATAGACTTTTAGTTAGTTAGTATAGGGACTGTGTTGTAGAAATAAGAAACAAGGGGTTTTCTTATATTTTGTAGTGTTGATTAGTTGTAGTCCCGGTAGTGAGACTGTAGTGACACGTGAATAGTGCACGTCAGTTTGTATTGAGATTTCTGAGTGATGTATACGATTATAGAATAAAAAATCTAGTGTGAAACAATCACACAACTTTCTTTTACTCCAGTTTTCCAGTTTTCAAAATTGTAACTGACAAATTTTACAGTTAGTGTAACCAAATTTAATTCTATGGAGTTCGCTGAAATTCGTCGAAAACTGAAAAAAAACGTTCAGTAAAAGTGCACTTCCGATTTACCAATTTTCTTGAAACTGAATTTTTGCCATCTATTTATTTCTGATTAATTTTGAATGGATAGTAGAATTGTATAATCAACTATGATACACTTTAGAGAAAAATATAACCCCACCCTTCCCCCAAAAGCCCTTTTAAATGACGTTATCAGAAGGGACGTTTCAAATAAAGATTGTAGTTCTTTATATGTGTAGTTCGCCTATTGAGCTTAAAGAAAATCGTTGGAGCCGTTTTTGAGAAAATACCATTAATACATTTCACTAAAAACGCACTTCCGGTCATCCGATTTTTTCAAACTTGGAATTTCAACAACACATTAATTCTAATTAATATAATTTACATGACAGAACTGTATGGTTAACTGATACAGCACTTTAGAAGAAAACCTAACCACCCTCCTCCCACAAAGGTGCAACTTAAACGAATTTTCCCAGTGAAATGTTTTAAATAAAACTTGTAGATTTTTGTATGTGTAGTTGATATAATAAGTTTGAAGAAAATCATTTTTGAGAAAATCGCAAGAAAGTAAAAAAAAAAAAACATTTAGTGAAGTGGTACTTCCGACTGAGGAATTTTGACAGATGACCTACTATCCGATCCTATGGTGATACCTAAGCGGAATATCAAGTTTGAACTTCTACGATTTTTTTTTCGTTTTTGAGCTAGGAGTAAGAGGAAGTAAAAAGTTGAATGAACAACCTTTATTTGTAATAGATTAAATATTAATATAGAAGTTTCAGTAGGCCCACAGCTAGAACGCAACAATATACTATACTGAAGTGGTACTTTAGAGGAAACCATAACGCTACAGTTACAAAAAAAATCAATTTTCCCTGTAAAATGTTTCAAATTAAGCTATTTATGTAGATAGATAGTATACGAAGTTTACTAATCTATTGCTAATGCATATCATTTGTTGGAGCCGTTTTTGAGAAAATCACGATAAACTAAAAAAAAAAATCAGTGTAAAGTGGCACTTCCGGTTGATGGATACTGCCCGCTATCTTCGTGTCCGATGCGGTGGTAGTACCTAAACGGAACAGAAACTTTAAGCTTCCTGCAACTTTTCGTTTTTGAGATATTCTGTTAACAAACACACATACAGACCAGACTATTCACGTAAAACATCAAAACACGGACCCCAAAACATGTACTTCCAATGGAAACCAATTTGGAAAATCTGGCACGATCGCAATACTTCCTCTTACTAGTAGCAAGAGAAAGTAAAAATGATGAAATTTGATTTAAATAATGTAAATTTTGAATAATCTACTTTTCATTTCATAGTATTAATTTTCGTAAACTGGTTGCACATTGCATTGTAAATAGTAAGAAATGTGCTTTCTCTTTATTTAGAGCTTCTTTTTTTTGGAACGCGACCGGCGGTCAGTTGTGTAATGCTTAATTTGGCCCCATGCAGTTTGACATGCTTGTTCTGAAATAATGTAGTACTCTAAACAACTAGGGACGCATTATCATCACCAAAACTTAACACTACCTAGTTATTTACAAGTATTTTTCCCCTTTTACTACTACACTATACTACTACATTCCCTAGAATTTTTGTAATGTACCAATTATAATATGAATTAAAATTACATTGTGGACAAAAAACTAAATACTATTTGTAATTTGTAAATTAGGTAGTAGATAAGATGGCTTACATGTGAGAGAGATCTGTGCCAGTGGTGATGACTTGGTGAGTGATGCGATTTACTACTTCCACTAGACGAACTTGTTAATGAAGATATTGAACACATACTGGATTTTCTCGAGCCAAGTGATCCTGGACTCGATGGTGGACTTTGTACGGCCCAACTTTCTGTACTTTTAATATCATTAATTACCTGTTAAATATTAATAATTATTGAAAATGAATGCGACTACAAGTTTAGAAGTTGTGTATTTACATCTTACTACTAATGGCATTAAACCACCAATCATTCTTTATTCAAAATACTTAGAATAATGGGATGAAAAATAAAATTCCATTGTTTATTAAATAAATAAAGGAGCAAGAATAATTGCGGGGACGCCTACTCTATCTCTTATCAAAAGCAGAACGACAGTGACCACCAGGATGGTGTGAACTGGTGAACAGTGTGGATCGAGGTTGTACCCGGTACGAGGTTGTACCTCACAGGCCCTACTTGTCCCAAACAGTCTGGCTGACACCACCTACCCACTGTTCATTACTACGTAGATCTACATTCCATCATAGGTCATCATGACTCATTTCAAGAAACAATTCAGTGGTTTTTCAAATAGTTGCCAGGCCAAGTTTCTATGTGAACATGAGCTTGCTCAGATGTCATCTCACTAGCCACTTACCTATAGTTTCTTGTTTCCTTTCTCATATTATGCAAGTCCTCTTTATTGTTACTAGGACAGCTCAAGATCTGATCGACATTTGGCCTGTACTTAGTGCTCTGCAGGTGTCGATAAGTTCAGATGAAACGTGCCAGTTAGTCAAGCACTTAAACGCCCAATTAGTTTCTAATGTTTCTGGTTTGGAATAAACGCTATCAAGGATTTTTTATTGTCTCAAAAGTATTTGGCTCCTGAAAGGGGGGTATATCTTGACTTGGACTCTGTAACCATTTAGGGTTGGTGCATAAAGAGAGGTAGGCTCTAATTGTAGTAATATGAGCAATTATGTAAACACGTTTCATTTCTCATCCCACAATCTACAGCAGTTTTGAAGTGACTGTGAAGCAAAAATAAGTAGACAAATAGACAACTATAACATCTGTGTCAAGTATTGATAAATAGAAAATATGTGAAATGTAAAATACCTGTTCACTTGCTGGTGGTAGGGTGTGAGGATCAGCGGAATGTTTTTCAAGTTGATCCACAACTTCTTGTAGATGTGACAGTTCTGACAACATGGCAACTTCCTCATCCTTGACCCATGAAATATAAATAATAGGTCAAGTTTGACGTTATTAATAATACAAATTCAAGTATGGATGGCAGGGAAAATGAAGAAAAATTTTAACTTCAGAAAATGTTAATTTTCAACCTTTGGTGTCCTCCCTTAAAACTGTCAAGGAGGTGTCGGGAGTGGAGTAAAATGTTGGAAGGTTATTGCGTCCATTGCGATACTACCGTCTAACCTTTTATTCCACTCACATACCTCTTCCTCATAGCTCCTGAAAAAGAACACTAAAGCACTCGAAACGTCGAGAAATAAAACTTCTCAAAACATGTATTTCCGGTGATAACTCAATTTCGAAAATCTGGCGCAATAGAATAAGTAAAAGTAATCTTTATAATAATGGACAAAATTACAGCATTTTTTTTTTTTAATAATGAACTAAAACACGAATTTTTCTTAAATAATTACTGCTGAAACAAGTGGATTTAATGGTAAATAATGTTTGGTATATAGCAAAGAGCAGACACTACTATTGCAAAATATTCTAGATCTATAAGTTAGACTGGCTACCACTAGGCCACAACTTGTCACTTTCTCTTAGTGCAATAAGGGGAATTTGGGATCGAATGAAATTTTCGAAATAGAGTTTGCATCAAAAATATATATTTTAGGGCCACTGAATTCTGGCAAATTGTGTGTGTGAGGCAAAATAATTGAAACCATGAAAAATAGCGTTTTAAAGAAAAACTCAGTTTGGGAAATTTGTCAGGATGGCAGCAAGTAGGAGAGACTACTTGATAATGCAAACTTACGACGACAGGTTTGAGAAAAGCGACAAGCAGACAGAATCTCGACCTTTCTTCAATTAAAGCACACCTGACAGCCTTCTTCTCTATTTCCTCCAGCACTAATTTCCTTTCCGTCATATCCTGCAAGGAACATTCAACTCTTCTTTGTAATTCTTTACTACCTTTTTTAGCTTTCTTCTGTAATCTTAAAGTGTCTGTGGATCTTTTCTTTAATTCACTTCTGGCCCTTTTATAATCTGCACAGGAGAAAGAGCATAATGAATTATAAAACAAAAATTTGAATACAAATTTCTAAATGAAATGATTAGTGACTTTGCCAAACCTTTAGCATGTTCTTTGTCAAGATTCACCAATGCTTTCTTCCAATCTTCCAACTTCTCTTGTAAAGGTATAACAAGACAATCCATAATTGCACTAGGCAAATAACACTTAATTTGAAAGAAGCAATACAAAGGTACACGGCTAAGAGAAACTAAATGGAATACCAAATACCTGGTGAACATTCGCATTCTTGCTTCAACAGCTTTATGCCTCAAACAAATTCTTGTTAATGCAGTTCCTATTTCTTTAGTGGCACCTGTCAATCAAAGTATTGTCTCTTAATCACCAGTATCAATAAAGACATTAATAAAGAATATTAATTCACCATTAAGAAACCAGTTTTTAATCAACTCTAGTTATAAACGAAGATTTCAAAAACATACTATACATATATATATACTAACATACTATATATATATATATATATATGATACCATACATATCCCTTTTACTAAACTATATATATAAACTATATATATATATATGCATGCTAAGACGTATAAAATACCAGATTTTTTCTCTATTCTCTTAAAATAACCCGCACCTGCACTTAACATAACCTCCCGCATATATATATATATATATATATATACAACCAACAAACCAACAAGTGTAAGTGTAACAGAAACATTGCGGCGAGGTATAAAATTATGGATGTGTCCGCAATGCTGGCAATTCATTAAATTCCATCCACATTCAATTTTCCTGTCCGATATACACTCCTTTCTGAATTCACTACCTAAAACATGTAATGGGCGCTAATCTTCTGTAATTGGACTTTCCGCTACTATTTCCTACTTTATATCACTCTAATTTTTACTTATCTTTATGTTTTCCTTATAATTGTCATGTATAATTATTTATTTTGTGATTTATGTGTAAACCGAACCCTTTGTGCAAGGCAGCCTATACCCCCCTAATACAAAATTATTATATTATCACTACTTACAAATTTTTTAATAAAGATAATACCTCTAGTGTTTGTTGCTGCATCTGCAATTTTTTGAAATGCATCCAAATATGAGGAGATTGCATTTAATGTAGCCCTGCAAAACATTACCAACAAATTTATTGTTGTCTACAACTTTCAAAAACATGCTACTCTAAATTCTCGTTAAACAATGTACCTGAGACATGAATGGAGTTTTGTTGCTTTTACGACCAGATCTTCCCATAAAGGAGTTCCATTCTGTAATTTAAAATTATTATTATTTAATTACCAAGCAATAAATTATTAATTGAAAGTTAGAAAAGAGACAAAAATTAAATATGGGTTTTTAAATCCATATTGGTACAAACCTATGACCGAAACAGTAACCTGATTTACATACGAGATGATTTAAAAAGAATACAAACTGGAGACATGGTAGCCAGCCACAGTTTCATCTTTGCAAACTGTGCACTGTGCGAGCGACGTAAGCATTATGTAAACACTTTAAGCCCTTACAGGAAATATACTTCGGAGCCAATAAAACGTCCTACATACAGATATCCAAAAAAAATTAACCTACAAGTCCCTTTTTTTTAAATAATTTTTTATATATTTACTGCGGATACATGTTTCATGCGTAACTGCATCATGGTTACAATATTATTTTTTTTTTTTAATTTAAGCGCGTCAACATCTATGGTCATTAGCGCCCGAAGCCTTCTCAGTGCACCGCCGGCCTCCGGATAGTGTTCTCTCGCTACAGACAACACTGTCCATCACCGGACAGTGAGCTGTAGAGGTTCCTAGGAAGAAAAATCTATGGGTAGCACTGGACTCGAACCCGGGACCTCCACATGAAGGTCAAACGCGCTAACCACTTAGCTAATCCCTCCCCCTTACAATATTGTTAGTATTATTACTGTTTGCTTGTTTATCAACCATTAGGGTATATATTATTAACATTCGTGAGATTCGGCCACAAGTAAAAACAAGATAAATTTCTTGCTAACGTTTCGATCAATTTCTTACCTTTTGCAAGGCAAAAATGTATTCTGAATATGTGGTTACATTTTACTCTTATGAATACCTCAGCCATATTTTAGACATACATAACATTTACATTACACTTTGCACACTACAATTCAGAATACATTTTTGCCTTGAAAAAGATAATTAATTTA
This sequence comes from Triatoma infestans, assembly GCA_011037195.1. Classification (NCBI taxonomy): domain Eukaryota; kingdom Metazoa; phylum Arthropoda; class Insecta; order Hemiptera; family Reduviidae; genus Triatoma; species Triatoma infestans. Next base: position 39,346 of record JAAEAF010000776.1, read on the forward strand.
TCGCAACGTTAGCAAGAAATTTATCTTGTTTTTATTGCTGGCTGAACCTCACGAATTTTAATTTGGCACGACCGTAATACTTGCTCGTACTAGTAGTAAGAGAATGTACAAAATCTGGTGTGAAACACTCACACAACTTTCTCTTACTCCAGTTTTCAAAATTGTATTGACAAATTTGTGTACCAAATTCAATGAAATTCGTCGAAAACTGAAAAAATTGTTCAGTAAAAGCGCACTTCCGGATTATTAATTTTCTTGAAACTCGGAATTTTGACCATCGATTTATTTTTAATTAATTCTGTTTGGATGGTAGAATTGTATGATCAACTCTGATAGCACATTAGAGGGCAATATAACCCCTACTCCTCCCCAAAAAGTGTCCTCAAATGAATTTTCCTAGAGAAATGTTTTAAAAAAAAGTTGTATATCTTTGTATGTGTAGTTAATATAGGAAGTTTGAAGAAAATTGACGGAGCCATTTTTTTTTTTTTTTTTATAAAATCCCAAAAATTGAAAAAAAAAAAATATTGCAAAGTGGTTCTTCCGGCTGAGGAATTTTGACACATACCTTACTGTCAGATCCCATGGAGATATCTAAACGAAATATCAAGACTGAACTTTCTGCGATTCTTGAGCTATGCAGTTCACACACACACTTCTGTGATTCTTGTTTTTGAGCTATGCAGTTCACATACACACTTACTTTTTATTAGTGCTGTAAGAGACCGCATTACAATCGTGTCAAATTTTCAAAATAGAGTTTTCAAACTGCAAATACATGCATACTGATGTCCACTGAGTACAAAAAAGATGTGTTTTAGCGAATAGTGTGTGTTTGTGGACAGCATAGCTCAAAAGCGAAACATCGTGGGTAGCGCAAACTTGATAATCCGTTTGGGTACCACCACTGTATCTAATAAGGCTTTGATCTGTAAGATTTTTTCTTTAATTTTGAGTTATTTTTTCGAAAACGACTGCAACGATTTTCTTTAAACTTGGTATACTATGTACACATATAAATACCTTTTATTTGAAACATTTTCCCTGGAAAATTGATGTTTTTGGAGTTCTAGGGGAACAGTAGGAACAGTAGCAGGTCGGGGAAGGGTGAGGGCGAGTTGGTGTGGTCGGGGGCGGGGAAGGGTGGGGTTTTCATGAAGAAATCACGAAAACTGAAAAAACTGTTCAGTAAAAACCGAGAGCCAATAATTGAACAAACTCAAGATTGCTTACAACCTCTTTAAAACAATTTTTTCATAAAAATTATGTTTTTATCCGTGAAGTTGGCGTATCTAGTTTAAAGGAAATCGTTGAAAATTTTTTCGTGCAAATTCCAAAAAAAAACTCTAAAACTTATTCTGTAAACCGATTTTCTTCAAAATTGGAATTCCATCGATGCTTCTAATTTGCATTTCTATTAAGTAAGTGATAAAATCATAATATTATCCTGAAGTGATAAAAATTTATATAATCATTTTGTTGAATGGTTAAAATTTAGATCATGTCTGTTGAATGAATAAAATTTAAGTATAGAGTCATAAGGTTTACTCATTGTTACAGTGTATTTCTGGGGCTGTATTTGCTTTTTATATTTTATAAAGAATTATTATTTTTACATATCTTTATGTTTCCCTTATAACTGTCATACTTAATTATTTATTTTGTGATCTATATGTAAACTGAACCCTTTGTACAGGGCTACTTTCCTATACAGAACTTATCTTACACAAGAAAAGGTACTGTTCCCCCAGAACCACCCAAATATAAATCTTCTCGGCAAAAAGTTTCAAAAAAAACTGATAGGTATTTATATGTGTAGGAAGTATATGAAGTTTAAACAAAATAGTTGGAAGTGTTTTCGAGAAAATCACAAAAACTGAAAAGTCGCATTTTCGGTTGATGAATTTTGTCCGAAATCTTCGTTTCTGATGTGGTGGTAGTACCTAAATGGAATACAAAGTTTGATATTCCTACTTTTCTTTTTTGAGATATTCTGTTAACACTCACATACACAGACTATTCGCTAAAAACATTTTTTCGTAATCAAGGGACACCTAAGACGTATTTCCGGTGAAAACTCAATTTGAAAAATCTGGCACGACCGCAATACTTCCTCTTACTAGGAATATGAGAAAGTAATGCGGTTTCTCTGCTAATTCAAGCAGCAAAAACAATCACCTTGTTTTTCATATATAGTGATTGCATTAATCCGTGAACTTACACTGTGCTCCTGTTCTAAAATTCCAGCTGTAAGACACCATAATTTTAGTTCAGCATTTCCAGTGCAACGGAGAACATTAACAGTAATGACCGCAATTTCAACAGCTACAATTTAAAGTGGTGTGCTTTTTCTTAAAAAAAAAAAAAAAACTCGTTGTGAATTTATTTACAAATTCTAATGATCCATTCAATATAAAAAAAGAAAGATTTGCAATTTCGATGCATATATGAATGAAACTTTCAACATAATTAGAGGGCTACAAAAAAAGGGGGTGAAAACAATTTACGTTTTCGACTTATGGGAGAGTTGCATTCAACTTGTAATTGAGTTGCTATACTTTGTAATTTTTTTTTTCTAAATTCTGCGTGTATATTAACAAAATATGGTTTTAAACGATTATATTTAATATGGTTACCAACAACAAAGATCGCAACATTATTTTAGCAAACTATAACCAAAACATAAAAATAATTATTGAAGTATTTACTTGTGATAACTTACTTTCATATCAGACATAATTTGATTGAATAAGCCACCCAAAGCACTGTACTCTCTTTCAATTCCTCCCTCCATCATTGATTTAATGTATTTCTCTTCACCATTAACTGTTCGTGAAACAATTTTGGATTAAGTCATTAACTGAACCGATAAAGTATAAACAAAACACACTTAGTTGGAAAAGAGCCCGAAATTAAGTTTTTAAACGTGAAAAACGAAATCGATAAATCACATAACAAAATTATTTAAAAAAAAAAAATATATATATAATAATCACACACACACACTGTCTGCTGACCAAGTCACAATACAGAACGGTTAATGAATTTTATACTTCATAACATTGTTCAAGTTAAGATTCAAAATATTTTTATTATTGTCACAAGTGGTAAACACAAGGCCCTCCATAAAAAAGGAAGGAAACAAAAACGAAAAACAAAAACAAAAAAAAAATTCAAAAAATCTGCCACCGTTGTTGTCTCTTACTGTTTTACAAGACGACCAAAAATCCAGCAGACAACTAAACAACAGAACATCAAATCATTATTACCAGAAAGCCCACCAACACTACAACACAAGTGCATGAAACATGCATTGCCATTGGTCGAACTCACTCAGAGCAATGGCCAAACAACCAATCACAAGCCTGGCGTCCACCGACTCAAGCTCCACTTTTTTTATAAACAACTCTGAGAGTATTTATCAACAGTGATGCAAATAAAAATATTAAATTAGCTCGTCGAAAATGAAAGGAAAATTGTACATAACTGTATTTTATAAGCAATCTTTACCATGAAAAATTAAAGCTTTTTTTTTTGGAATCCCTTTAAAAAAACTGGCCTGAAACATGGCAGAAAAAAAGTGTTTTCTTTCTATCCTCAACAATATTCGAAAGTATTTCTATTATTTCAATATAATCTGGAAAATTCATCTAATTCTACGTTAAATTCCTGGAGTCCAGGGTATGATTGTGCCATTTTATTTTTATCCTTGTCGCCAATTAATTGTTATGTCTTAATTTGAAAAAAACTTAAACAATTCTCGTATTATTAACTGAGTTTATTCTTTCATTTATATATATTTACATAACGTCATATGTTATTTTATATTTCATTATATGTTGTGATACTAATTCCTGACATAAATAATTTATCAATGCTTCATAACCCAAAAAAAGGTTATTTATTTTACTAAAAGGTGACAGTACAAATAGCCAACAATTTGAAGACACCTGAGCAATGATCTATAAGGCTTCACAAACCTGCAAGTTGTAACCTTCCAGTTATTTGCTAATAAGTCTACCTGTGAAGTTGCGTATTTTATGTAACTACAGGGTTGTTATTACCAATTAAGAGATAAAATTTCTTTTTTATCTATGAACAATGAATTTTGGAAATGAATATGGTCCAAATTATCAACCCAAACCAGGTATACATTCTGAATGAAATAAATCTGTTTTTGACGGTGTTATTTGTGTTAAAAATAATTCGCATTTTAGATTTACCTCAATATTAGCCAAAAAACGCTGCATTTTTTAATTTTACTTGTACAGGTCCTTATGGTGATTACCCGGATTATAATAAAGGATTCATACCAAGCGATGAAAATTCACATGTAGTTGGTTCGGAACATTCAAATAACGTTTTACGAAAACCCACACTGGAACTAGGATACAGGGATGATGGACATAGTTCACTATACAACACGCAACAAGGTTCATTACTTGAATTTATGTATCTTATTACGTATTACCTATTTACATACACTTAGCTTAATAATTTGGTACTAACCTGTCCAGTGTCTCTGAACTGAGTAATATAATCCCTTGTTATTAATATTTTTTTTTTGCAAATTGCAGGTTATTCGTATGGCATGCAAAGCAAACCTGTAGCAGACTTTTATAGACCTAATGAACAATACAACCAAGGCACGACGGCACATGCATTTGCTAAGAGTGAGATGTTTCCTGGTCATCCTCTGATGACGGACATGGCCTTCATGTACGGCACCAGAATCATGGATACTGGCAAAGAAATAGTGGACAAAGAAATCAATAAATATGTATCATTAAACCGTTTAAAATGTTATTTCGCTGTAGATACAAGTTACACGATAAAAAAATTGAAACTGCTATTATTTCCATATTACAATACGGTAAGTGTTTATATCTTTTAATATAATTTCATGTTTACTTTCTCTTCTCTTATAGGATTACGTTCGTGTCAGATATTTTAGGTCGCCTGAGTGTTTTTTGGAAATTGGTCATGTGTGTGTGTTTTTGTGTTTGACTTGTTCATGATTAGCGTAATTGAAACACAGAAAGTTGCAAGCAGATATTTTCGTCTAGATTGTACTTGGGGAACCGACAGTGGCAGTAGATCAGCTGGCTGTACCACTTTATACAAGGGATTCTGTTTACTTTGTTCTGATTTTCTTTGAACATGGAACACTAACTACACATATAAGGAGCTATAACTTATTACCAGCCGTAGATTAGTGACAGCAATCCTTCTAGTCTCTACAATTTCATTTATACATTCACTTGAACAAAATAGGACTTTTCGATCTAATGAAATCATCTTCATCTAATTTTATTTATTTTTGAATATCCTTTCAAAGAATATACTGTTAAAGCAATACTAACTTGAAGCTATTACTTCCTTCTAGCAATTAACTTTTACCTGTCATGACAGGAAGATTAGATTAGAAACGGGGGGGCGAGCCTCATTCCACTGCGACCTTTGACAGGAGGATTGGCTCACTTTAATTTTTAATGTTAATTTTAATCTGTTAGGTTTTGTTTTCAATTTTGTATGTTACGATTTTTATTTTTTTTATAGGTAATTCTTTATTTTCTTTTTACATTTGTGTAGAAATATTTAAATCATTCATTCTTCTACTCTGTAATGCCTCTGATATTTAACTGTCTGTTGTTTCTTACTACACATTTGTAATTTTTCTCCTTCTTCTTTTTTTCATGTAGACCCTGAAGAAGGACACCAAAGGTGTCCGAAACGTCGACAGAAGAAACTTTTAAATTTGAAAAGTTTTTTTTTTTTGGCTTGCAGCCAACCAACATTTTGCTTGCCTTTTTATTAAGTTTAGCTTCGTCTTTTTAAGTCCCTTTTATATAAGATTGAAAACAACTAAGCATTTACTAAATAAGTGTGGAGAAAATTTTTAAATTATTACTAAGTAAATTGCAGTAAGAATAACAGTGTAAATTGCTCCTTTGAGTGTCTTACATAAGTTTTTTTTTTTTATATTTATTTTATAGACTTGGTCACCAAAAATATGCCGAGGTCTGCCAGCTTTGCCAAAGGAAGATATCAACTGCCCTGACTTGTACATACCATTGATGGCCTATATTACGTAAGCACTATTTTATTTTTACATCAATATTTTCCTCTGCCTTTTTTCTAATTTTTTTTTTATTTTTACTTTCTAGTAACAGAAAGTATTGCTATCGTGCCAGATTTTCGAAATTGAGTTTTCATCGAAAAAACAGGTTTTTTGGTCTCCGGAATTCGAAAAAAATGTTTTAGCGAATGGTCTGTATGTATGTGTTAACAGAATATCTCAAAAATAAAAAGTCGCAGAAAGTTCAAACTTAATATTCCATTTAAGTACTACTTACCACCACATCAGACACGAAGTTCCATCACCGGAAGTGTAACTTTACTGAATTTTTTTTCACTTTTTCGTAATTTTCTCGATAACGGCTCCGCAAATTTTCTTTAAACTTCATATCCTCCATCTTCACAACATAAATATCTATCCCTTTTTTTTTTTTGGAAACATTCCCCAGAACCCGCAAATATAAATTTTCTCTGGAAAACCAGGTTACCTCTGGATATTTCTGTCCAGGTTTTTGTTTAATTAAGAAACTTATTTGTCTCTGGCCAGGGGAACCCTGAGGGGAACATAGTTATGGTATGAATGCTTGTATTGTGTTGTTTATGCACATCAAGCCCAGGTATTTTACTGAAAGAATGAAACTAGTTTCATACTTCAACTTTGTCGAGTTTAAGAGTTCGAATAAGATAGTTTAAATTATTTAATGACAAAGCATTAATTATTTACTGGAAGACATCTTTAATTATAAGGACAACCTATTTGTTGTGCCATAGAATACAAACTGAGAAAAAATATTTTTTAATAAACTTTATATGAATAATGTGAACATCATCTTTTTTTGTTAGATATATATTAATGAACTTGTATTGCTAGGTTCGTATTGCTGGCAGGATACATGATTGGTAAACAAAGTGGTTTCAGACCAGAAGTACTTGGAGTTCTGGCAACACAGGCTTTGGGTTATCTACTGATCGAACTGGCCTTTCAACTCATCACCTTGTACATAACGAATCTCCGAACTTGTCTTTCTACTTGGGATCTGGTCGCATTTTCTGGTTATAAGTTTGTAGGGTATGTACCATTCATACAGCACTTTCAGCTATTTAACACAACTAAACTAATTATGCATGAAGCTGTAATAAAAATAGCGACACAAAACTAATTTTGTTTTTACATTCTCTTACTGTTGTTTGAGAAACTAATCCTTTTTTTAAAAAACATTTTTCTGGAAAAATTGACTTTAGATAGGTTCCTAGCAATCTGTGGCGTTAGATTTCGATTTTATTGGGGTTTGATGAAAGCGCTGTCTTCTGGCCTACAATGTAATCATATTCCATCTGCTCTGTACAAAAACCCAACATATTTTTGTTAGGGTAACTTTGTATGTAAATTCAAGTTTAAAGAATTTTTTTTTTTATAACCGTATTTGACTACATTAGGACAGAGTGTGTGAGTGTTTCATACCAGATTTTTACTTTCTCTAACTACTGTTACAGGAAGTATTGTAATCATTTGATATCACTGGAAATACACTTTTTGTGGTCCCCTGAGTCCAAAAAAGTGATTTTAGAAAATGGTCTGTGTATGTATGTGAACAGCATAGCTCAGAAAACAAATAATGGCAGAAAGCTCAGAATTGACATTCCGTTTTGGGTATCACCATGGAATCCGATAGAAACTTACTTGTCAAAATTCCTCAACCGGTAGTACCACTTTACTAAATGAATTTTTCAGTTTTTTATGCGTTTTTTTCGTAAACGGCTTTAACGATTTTCTTTAAATTTATTATCTCGTCTAAACATACGAAGAGCTACAACTTATTCATTGAAGTGAGTTTTTTGGAGGGGGGCGAGGTTACATTTTTCCTAAAGTGCTATTTTACTTTATTATACGATTCTATCATCTAAATAATGTTAATTAGAATTAAATATGTTACCAAAACTCTAGTTTGAAGAAAATCGGTTGACCGGAAGTCAGTGTGTTTTTACTGAAGTTATTTCAGTTTTCTACGATATAAAAGTATTTGTTGACCGTTGATGTGAATTCCCTTTCTCCTACCCCACCCCTCCTAAAAATTTCCTCAAATCCCTTTCACTTCTTTGCCTATTCGACCCACTTCCATTTCTGAAGCTCATTTAAGACAAGAATCTAGTAACATTTAATTTACTTTTTTTTATGTTTCTGCAATGTAACAATTATGTATGTTTAAAAATTATTTCTCCACATCTTCACGGCTATCTATATGTAAGTTCAATATTATTTTTTTTATTTTTTATTATTATTATTGTTATTATTCTGCATTTTACAATATTATTAATGCATTTTGCTTCCTCATTTATTGTCTTATAGATTAAAGACAGGAAACCCTGTCGAAACGTTGGTATAATTGAATGTTTCTTTCTTGACCGATCCTCACCAAATTTCTCCATAACATAGTTTTCTAGATATTATCAATAAAATACATCAGCGGATTTCATTGATAAATTCGTTACATGAATTAGGAGATCTATTGTTTTTACAAGTTTTGCGAACTTTTTTCCGAGAAAGTTCATTTAAAGAAGTTTGGGGGGGAGGGCTTTTTTGAGGTTTCCTCAAAAAAAGTCATTTTATGAAGTTTAGATTCTCTGCATTGGTATAAAATTTATGACAAGCAAACATTTAGTAAAAATGATAAGGTTGAAGAAAATTTGTCACTTAAATCTGTGTAAACTGCAGTAAGAGAAAATCGTGTGAGTGTTTCACACTAGATTTTATTCCTTTGTTTCACGTTATATTTCGTACTTTAAAAATCTTGTAATTATCTATCCTTTCAAAAAACTTTGTACTGTGTTGATAAAATAAAGAGTTATAGAAGGTAAAAGAATATTTGCGGCCTCCAATATTTTTAATATTTGTTTTTATTTTTGTTTAGGATTATCGTGGCGCTCCTGATGCAAGCCCTATTTAATCGGCTGGGATATTACATATGTATTGTCTACTGTGGGATTTCGTTATCATTTTTTATGGTAAAAATGAACTATTTTTATATATTAGTCGAACTGTTATTGTGTGCTAGCACTTGGGAGGCGCACTTTGAGCTGTTCACATTATATGATTGTGTGGTTAGTTCCGCAGAGCTGGAAAGCATCAGAGATATTTTCCGTGATAGCCTGTTGTATTAACTGAATTTGCTCTGTGCAAGTTATGTTATCACACTGTTTTGACAAAAACTTTCTGATGATGGGCGAACGCCCGAAACCAGTCGATGACTACAAAAAGAAGCAGGCTATCACGGAAAATATGTCTGATAATATCGTTGTGCCATCTGAATTATTAGCCCACTTCAAAGTAACTTCAATGTTTACTTTTCCCGTATATCTCAAATATGATTCGATCTCTAGCATCTCAGTACAGAGAAACTTTATCGTTTGTCGTTTTGTCGTTGTTCTCATGTGGTGCATGACAGGACAGCTGTCCAAATGCGAGCAATTCATGGAGAGATCATGACGCCAATTTGTATAGGCTACTGTGGAGAGCTGATGAGGCTCAACCTAACTCTTTTTCGACATGACAATTCTGCCATGAGGCCCCAGCAGAGTGCCCCATTTTAAACTTCTTCCTTTGTGTTCTCTCATGAACATATTTCGCCTCTTTCTCCGCTCTGGGTTAATCAGTGGAAAGTCTGATTTCTCCTTTTTGGACCCCAGGCTTTGCCAATATGTCGACTTGGTTGTTACCTTGCAATCAATAGTGGCGGGGTATCCACTGGAAGCAATACCGCGGAGAACATCTTTCAATTAGCCTTTTGCATTCTATTATCTCTGCAGAGTATCATTCCTCGGAAACGTCACTTCTGTGATGACGGCCTCGAGAATCGAACAGATGTTCTTCTCAACACCCAAAAAATAATTTCAAGTACACCAACAGTTTTTAAGTCGTGTGCCCAACAGGTTCTGACAGCTGAAAAGGTGCTGAATAAATTCCAACTCCGACATTCATCTTTGCACTTTTCGCAGAATCGTCATGCGACCAGAGGGGACTAGGATACCAGCTTTCAACAGCAAACGTTCTCAGTTCTTGTTCCGACATACTCCCTTTGTGGACCTTAACAGTTAGTTATCCTACTGAGATTTTGCAGCTCTAATAGAACTCAGACTTCTAAGTCTTGGAATTTTTACCAAATAATTGCCAAATATCAATTTATAGATCATTTCTATTGCCCTACATTATCACAATTTAACTCTTCTCTTAGTATTCTGTTATTTTTAAGTTTGTAGTTCAATTCTATTTTACTTCATTTGTTTCTTAATTGCAGATACGATCACTAAAATGGCGCATGGTGAATGAAAAAATAAATCCATATAACTCGGACTTGAACGGAGAAGCCTCGTCATATAATGATGGATATTATCAAAGCAAGAGGCGCATGTATTTCTTGTTGCTAGTGGGCATTGCGCAGCCAGTACTCATGTGGTGGCACTCCTATAACATAAATGTTTATAGCATAACTTCATCATAAACGTTTGCCATTATAATCTCTATTCTAATATCTGTATATAAAATTGTAAAAATATAAAACTTAATTACTTTTGGATTTTTTTCCTGTTAAAAATCACAACCATCACGGATTATAATAAACATCCAAATGGCAACAATTATTTCAAATAGAGGCGTTGAAATTATTTATTTGGAGTAATAGAAATATATTTAATTTTATTGACACTCTCGAGATTTATGTCTCCTATATACTTGTGAAAAATTGAAAACCTATTTATTTTTGGTATTTTATCCGTCAAGCATGCATATTCCTTGTATTCCTGACCGGATTCAGTCTTTCATCCATCGTCAGAGCAAATTTACCCACTTCGTATCTAGAGTTCACTTCAGCGCAATGTTTCTGTTACACTGACACTTGTTGGTTTTTATGTGCGGGAGGTTATTTGCTCTGACGATGGATGAAAGTCCGAAACCAGTCAGGAGTACAAGGAATATGCATGCTACGACGGATAAAACAACAGATGTTATCCAGCATTGCGAACCATCGTTCGATGATGAATGATGGTTCCTTTGGAGCTGAGCCTGGAGAAACGATCGGAGAAAAACGCCTTTACGGCGCAAAGCGCACAATAGTTCATACATAATTGAAGACGAGCGCAATCTCAATTAGCTTAGATAACTAACAGCAGATACATAATATGTGCTTATGTCTCAGTTATGAGGTTACTTATTTTCTGACGCTAATCAACACAGTTTTCAAGAGCTCCTACCAATAAATTCAAAATTAATATCTCTACTGTTAGTAAGAGTAAGTATTGCGATAGGATCAGGTTTTCGAAGTTGATTTATCACCGGAAATGTTTTTGAGCCCTCTGAATACGAAAAAATTATATTTAGCGACTGGTCTCTCTCTCTATATATATATATATGTGTGTGTGTGTAACTTAAGAGAATATCTCAAAATTGAAAAGTCGCAGGAAGATCAAACTTGGTATTCCATTTAGGCACTACCGCCGCATCAGATACGAAGATTTCCGGCAAAATCCATGAATCGGAAGTGTAACTTAATGTATTTTTTTCCCCCAGTTTTTCGGGTTTTCTTGAAAATGACTCAAACGAAGTTCAAAGAAATTTTGCCTTATTGTTAGGTAACCTAGACAATTAATAAAAATATGGGATAAACTCTTTACTTGGTAGTTACATATCGGGCATAGTTCTTAGCTGTTAATCTCATACAGTTTCCCTTAACATAAAGAACACGTAAGTTATCTGAAGCTTCATAGATATTTTCCTTGATAGCCTGCTTTTTTTTTTGTCATCGACCGGTTTCAGGCGTTCGCCCATCATCAGGATGCGTTTGTCAAACAGTGTGATAACACAGACGTGCACAGAGGAAATTCAGTTTATACACTCAAGTTATCTGAAGCTCTTATAATTTGACTAATTTCCCTTATAATTTCACACGATACATTGAACTTTACATCAATTCTTCAAATAGTTTAGACATTATTTTAAAGATCTCGTCAAAAGCAGGTCGAGAGAAAACCAAAGTTAGTTACGACGCACCTTTTTCAAGCTATTTAGGAAAATATAAAAAAAATTGTAACAGTAGAAAATCATACTATTAGTTACTCCATATATAATTGAACGTAAATGTTGTAAATTGGATTTTGAGGTTCGGTCATGCAAAAGAACTCTTTTTAAATTTCTACCGACGTTTCGGCAAATTTATTGCCTTCTTCAGGGTAAAAATTTTCTGCTGGAATTCCAGTAGTAATTAACCTAGTTTAACCTGTGACATACCATCACCAAGTGTTGACATACATTCCCCCCCCCCAAAATCAAATTTCCTAGAAAAATGTTTCAAATAAAAAAATCGTTGTAACCGTTTTCGTGAAACTTAAGAAAAAAAAAACTGAAAAACCTATTCTGTAAAATCGCACTTCTTTTAAACCGTTTTTCTTCAAATTGGGGATTCTATCAATACTACTAATGTATATTAATATTATGTAGATAGTAAAAATTAGATATTATACTGAAGTAGTCCTTTAGGTGAAAGCATAACGCAATTGTTCCTCTTAGAATACCCAAAAATTAATTTTCCTAAGAAAATGTCCCAAATAAAAGTGATAGGTATTTATGTATGTAGATAGTACACGAAGTTTAAAGAAAATCGTTGGAGCTGTTTCCACAAAAAACTGAAAAAAAAATTCAATAAATTAGCAATTTTGGTTGATTGAATTTGATTATGGTGTCTGATACGGTGTTAATAGCCAAACGGAATACGAAGTTTCTGGTTCCTACGACCTTTCGTCTTTGAGATATTCTGTTGAAATGCACACACATACTATTCGCTAAAAACATTTTTTCGTACTCAGGGGATCCCAAAACATGTATTTCCAGTGAAAACCCAATTTCGAATATTCAACACGCTCGCTGAATGAGAAATTAAAAATTGCGATTTTGACTTGTAAGTTCCTAAATTGGCGGACAGTTTGCCTGCTGCAAATACTCGAATCAATTGTTGTAATTAATTTCAAAACATTGTAAAGAATCAATAAGTGTGCTTAAAGCATATCATAGTTAAGTAGTGAAATAGATGACATTAACCCTTGTTAAGTATAATTAAATATGTATTTGAGGCAACCAACTGCAATGTTGTCACGTAATAAAGCTGGGTAAAATAATGTTTGGAATTATAATTAAAGTAGCTTGTTATAGAGTCATAAAAAAAAAAGTATTAAATAAATAGTGGGAAGGTATTAGAGTTGATGGGAGTTCCGTTACTCAGATCGTAGCACAAAGGGAACGGTTCACACTGTCTAGATAGCGTACTCCCGTCAACTACCGATAGACTTGTGTCCAAGTCGTAAGTAACTATGTATTATATTATTGTTGCTAGTTCGTTAGTTTCTCTCTCGTAAAAGCAAGTATTGCCATGCGTCCACTTTTCCAAGTATTACAATTTTCACCACAAATAATGCTTTGAGGTCCCATGAATAGAAAATAATCTAATCTGAAACACTCACACAAGTTCTCTTATTGCAATTGTGTAGTTATAATTTAGTAATTTTTTTCAATTTTGGGATTATTATTAATTGTTTTACATTTAGGTGATATATAATCTCTCTGCCCAAATTACTTGTCACATTTCTATGTTCTAGCTCTGGTTATTGATACGGTATGTTTTATTTGAAGTATATTATCTGGAAAAGAGAGAAGTACACCACCTGTAATTTTAAAAGTGTATCTCAGTAAAAACGCACTTCTGGTCATCCGATTTTCTTCAAACTCGAAATTTCAACAACATATTTAAATCTAATTAATATTATTTAGAGATAGAATTGTATAATAAACTGAAATACCACTTTAGAGGAAAACCTAACCCCACCCCTCCCCCAAAAGTGCCATTAAATGAATTTTCTCGGAAAAATGTTTCAAATAAAAGTAGTAGTTCTTTGTACAAGTTTAAAGAACATCTTTGGAGCCATCTTCGAGAAAATCGCAAAAAAGTAATAAAACCATTGAGTAATGTGGTTACTTCCGGTTGAGGAATTTTGACATGACTTACTGTCAGATCCTATGATGATACCCAAACGTAATATCAAGTTTGAACTTTCTGCGCTTTTTAATTTTTGAGCTATGCTATTTACTTACTTACATCACGAAGACACACTGACAAATTTCAAAAACCACTTTTGTTTACTTAGGGAACACACAGCAATACAGTTGCAACAGTGAGACAAAGACAAATGTAATAAATGGATGTTTATATATATATATATATATAATGTGTGTGTGTGTGTGTGTGTGTGTGTGTGTGTGTGTGTGTGTGTGTGTATGGGTGGGTGAACAATACTTCAAAAACAAAAAATCGCAGAAAGCTGCAACTTGATATTGCATGTTGTGGTAGCATTAGATCATTCGGAATCCAGGAAAGAATTCATGTGAGATAGCGCTCCAACAAATTGCAGGTAGATTCATCCAGTGACCAGAAGTGAAGACCGACAGGCCCTGCTCACCCACATTTTGTTTTCAGTATTTAATAATAAAGTATCTGTGATTTTATCCGTCCTGGTATTCTTCATTGTTTTGATTTTGACCGTTTCGGATTTTCACCCATCGTCAGAGTAAGGTTTGTAATCAATTCGTGTGGAGAGATAACCTAAACTATATGCTTTGTATCATAATGAACCAGGGTGATTTGTGATATAAATTTGAAGTCATCTCTCTACACGACTTGACGGTATACCTTACTCTGACGATGGATGAAAATTCGAAACTGGTCAGAATCAAAACAATGGAACATGCTAAAATCATAAAGATTATCCAGCATTACTGATCCAACCACATACTCAATAATAAAATAATTGGGTGCTGTTGAAACAGGTGAGTTATGGATGTGAAAGAGTTCCTGCTACGCTGTGCACTCTACCTGGGCCTGACTGTAAGTATTCCATTTGTTTCTGTCTTTGTATTTATCTCTTACTGCTGAAAGTAGGAGTATTACAACATGTCAAATTTTCGATCTCTAGTTTTCACCGGTAATACGTGTTTTGATGTCCCCTGAGTGAAAAAAAGCGAAAAAAAGTTTTTTGGAATTGCTCTGTGTTGGTCAACATCACTTAAAAGCAAAATAGGGTTTTTCTAGTTTGGGTAACCGCGCATTCCGGTTTTAAGGGCAATGAGGCAGTAGATAGCCAGGCCCGCGAGGGCTCTATTGCAACCTGTATCGGACCTGAACTATTCTGTGGCATCGCAAGGTGGCATCCAAAGAATGGTGGGTTGAAACCCCAGGCCAGAGGCAGGCGAACAAGTTTATTAATAGCTACTTGTTCAGGTTACAGAAGAGCCACTTAGAATTATTGGCCGCTGTAGACTTAAGAAGCACATGTATCACATGGGCTTGACAGCGGATAATCTGTGTAGGTTTTGTCAGGAACAAGAGGAAACAGCATTGGACATACTGTATTAGTGTGAGGGGCGGGTATGAATGAGGTTTCCTCTTTTGGAGTGAAAAAGCTGACACCTGCAAGCTTCACCCAAAAGTCTTTCTTAGGACTCCAAAGTTCAATTAAACAGACAGGACTGGAGAGGAAACTCTAATTTGTGGGGGTGGTCCCCAATAGACCCATAGGGTTCACGGTGGCGTAGGCTTGATAGCCAGCTCTCACACAGTCTAATCTAATCACTCAAAAACGCAAATCGCTGAAAATCAGCATCCCATCTAAGTGCTACCACAGGACCCGACTATAGGAGTTTGGTCAAAATCGGCTCGCAATAAAAAAATCCGCGAATTAATTTTAAATATTGGTGTATATTGCCGCAAATACGATTGCCCCGAATGTCTCAACCTTCTATATCAGAACAACACTGTTCACAGCCTTACAAATCACCTAGACTAGTTAGCAAAATTTATTCACCCGACCAGAATATTTATATATTCGTTCCCACTTTGAACCCTGAGTGCCCTCAATGCCAACAAATTGACACATTCAATGTTTAATCCACACTGCCGCGGCGTATCAAACACCCTCAAAGACATTGACCAAAACTCAATGCAGAGTACAGCTGTTCCAATGTAACTTGCACTGTTACTGGCCCGGCCTAACAATGCAGCGAGTAGATCTTAGAGCGATCAGCCGGCAGATGGAGCTCATCCGACTCACTGTATAAGATCAATCTTGTCGATGTTATTCGGCACGCTAGTTCCAGCCAGCCCAAGTAAATAAGGTTTCACTGATTCTCTGAGAAACAATAATTAGAAATTTCAATCCAAGATGTTTACATTTTCTATGTGTATATATTGTAAGTGTTTTTATTTATTTTTAGATTTCAAGTATTGAATGCAATCATCGAGACACAGTCCTGCAAAAATTTCCAAAAGAAACAAATTTAATAAATTTTGTACGCTTACTAGTATTAAGATTAATTTATGGTTTTGCAACGATGTTTGGATTTGGAGAAAGTATATCGGAAGTTGGTGATGGAGCGCTGGTGCCGCCTGGAGTGGAGGATGACTACTTGGGCGAATACAGGGACTACGACCCCGACTATGACTACTGAGTACCCCATTTCGGTCCCACTCACCCACACCACCAACAAATGTATCATGTAAAACAAACTATTGTAGTCCATTAAATACCAAATAAAAACAAAAACAGTTGCAGTTTTTATTTATAATTATTCCAAGATTACAACAAACAGTTACAGTGAGCACTACATAGAAAGGCTTGCAGCAGTAGACAGTGGAGCCGATTGTAACAATTACCATATTTGACGATTTTGTTCTTGAGGGGTGGTCGAATCTGAGACTGTTTCTCAAGGCCAACGTTTCGGCTTATATTAGGGCTACTGGGATGTAACAAAAGTCTTGTGTTTTTGGCTGTTTTACTTGAATGGGTATTAAAAAATAAGGTTTAACCATTTAATGGTTCAAAGTATAATTCATTGTTATTAATCACTTAAACCCATATTTGTGCCAGTAATTCAATTCGTCTTTGGTACCATGAAGGTTCTTTGCAGGCCAAGTATTCAGTACAAGCTGCTTTTACTTCCTCTTCCATTGTAAAATTTTTACCCCGCAAAAAATGAATCCATTGCTGGGAGTAAGCGGTGGTCCGAAGGAGCGAGATCTGGGGTCTGAAGTTCAAACTCCAGCTCATTAATGGTAGAGTGAGACACTGTTAACCCGTCTGCAAGTTTTTAATGCTTGTACGAAGATTAGCTTCTACAACTGTTATTTTATCCGTCGTAGCATGCATATTTATATTGTTCCTGACTGGTTTCGGATTTTCATCCATCGTCAGAGGAAACTCATCAAGTTCGTATAGAGTGTTCACTTCAAAAGCAATGTTCTTTATCAAGAGACATTTGCCTAAATTCTCTAGAGATCTACTGAGCCATAGCCGAAGGGATATAAGGCTAATTGTGGGTCTACTAACTGGGCATTGTAGGCTGAACAGACACATGACCATCTACAACTTGCAGTTAGCGCGTTATGCCGATTCTGCAAGGCTGAGGAAGACCTCTGTGCACATCCTCTGTGAGTGCGCCGGCCTGGCGAGGACAAGGTTTCTTCAATTGGGGACAGGCAATCCCGAAGCTACGAGCTTCATGACGGAGCCGCTCTCAGCTTTGCTAGGCCTGATTAGGATGTGCTATAATTTTAGGGGATCCACAATAGACCTCGTGAGTTTTGTAGGTCGCAGTGGAATGAGGCCCGTTCCCCCACGGTTGTATTCTATTCTATTGTACATACATGTTCTGCTAGGGTACATGGTCTTTCTTTATTTGAATTTACAATTATCTCATTTACGGCCTTTATGGCTAAACCGCTCTGCTGTTACATTTGTAACGGGTGGTATGTAGTGATTCCGAAATTGCTCATGATTTGGGCAAACAACAATCAAAAGGTATAAGTCTTCAACAATATTATAGTTACGTACTGTTCATATGTAGTTCTTTTGGCTTTTTTATGTATGTAAGATTTTGACAGTTAATTTAATTCGGTGAGTACCAGAAAGCCTCAGTTGTGTGAATACTTCTATTACTCTAAACGGTAGATTGAGCTCAGTATAAGGCTGATAATTCGAGATACGCGCTAATGAAAAATTATAAAAAGAGCTGTATTTTGCCAATGTAATTTTGTACATCACTCAACTAATATTTAGTTATTTGCAATCCATGATATATTAGTTGCATATTTTTTTTTTTATTATCCCATATTTCTTAATCCTTAAAGTATATTTATATCAAAATATTTAGAAACATTTGGCCATGTGATGCGCCCGTCTAAATTTGACCAGCCATCAAATGGAAAAAGTGCGCAAGGCTAGAGGCGATAATTAATAGCAGTAGCGGCCATTTGGAGGAAAACCAGGCAATAATAATCATCAATCAATTTTTAAATTGTCGCTGTAATGCTTTTCAGGTATTATGTTTTCTTTCAAACCATTTGATTTTATTAAAAACTCTTGAATTTCTGATCTCATTTAATTGCGTTTATTTAAAAATAACATTATTAATATAATTTGAAATTTAATATCAACAGCCGGGATTTTTATATCCATGGTTTGTCCATGATATGGTTATTTAAACAGCATAAAAAAAAGTTATTAAATTTAGGTAATTTTAATATTTAATTAATTAAAAAATTGCATTCAGCTCAGAATGCAAAGAAAGGAGTGTATTTAATAGATACGATAATTTGTATAATTTAGACTGTGGCCCAGTTGGTCAGCCTGCAGCTCACCAGCTGGCTGGTTGTTTACCAGATTGTCTTGACATGTTATCACTGGAGTTTAGCAGCATGGTTATAAAGAAGGTATGAACCGATGTTATCCTTTTCCTGGCAATGTATTTTTTGGCGCAATTTAATTGGTAATAATCGATTTTTTCACTTATTATGTATATAAGATTTGTTTGATAAAAAATAATGTTTGATTTTATAAAATTAGGTTTTGATAATGAGATACAAGAAATGTTCCAGTATGAAATAATAACATTTAAAACGTCTAAACAAAAAATTTCTTTATTCTGTGTAAATATATATTGGTGGATCATAATGTTTCCGGCAATCACTGAATCAGTCATAAAACTAGCTGAATTTTCAAATCTGCTATCGGCTATTATTATACAGTTATTACTATGGGGTTTGATTTTATGTTTTATAAAGTAAGTATGCTTCAATTTCATTTATTATTAATTTTAAGGTAAATTAAAAAATATATTTTTCTCATATAAAAAGTGTTGTGTTGCCTTTTTCTGATTTTAAGGAACAAGACACATAAACAAGCAGATGATTTACAATCGAAAAATAAACTACTTATTTTTTAAAATTAACACACAGTTAATACAAAGACAAACAAGATTTTCACACAGCACATAAAAGATGGCTTCTCCTCACACTGTATACTCCGGTCTCTCACAATTTCGATAATCTCCTCCATTTTATCGGTGTTAATTATATCGATCTCATGATTTTCCTACATATCGGTCATCCTGACTAGTGGAATTGCCCTCAAATCCGAGAGCACCTGAATGTTGGGAACCTGATAATCATCCAGATCCGCTGGTTTCTTTCTCTTTCTTCCTGGTCGCTTTCCTAAATCATCGTCGGCTACCTTGCTTTCATATTCCTCTTCAGAGTTTTCTTCCATTTCCTGCGCCTCAGGTCTCCACAATTTCATGTCGTTTACATACACTGAAGTCACGAATCGCCGTCCTTCCTTTTCTTCCAAATCGCTGACGGTATATGAGTCTCCTCTGCGTACAGCTGTCACGACGATCGGTCCTTTATACTTTGCCTGCGTTTTAGTTGGTGCCCCAGGGTCCACCGCTGCCCGCCGAATAAATACCAAATCTCCAACCTCATAGTTTAAGGCTTTACAAGTTCTGGCGTCAAATGCCGATTTCACTTCCTTCTGTCTCTCCACGATTTTCTCTCTTACAGCTTCCTGAATTATCTCCGGATGTTCATATTCTTCTCGCAGAAACTCTGTTAATCCAAAATCATGATTAGGAAATAGATTGATAACCCAATAATATTGGGTAATATGCCCAACACCTTGGGAAAGGTATCTTTCCAGTTGTTCTATTGACACTCTATTAAGAGCTCGTTCGCACTCCACTATCTTAATATCCCAATCTGACCCATCTTCCTTCTCCAACAGCGTCCTGATCACAGGTGGCACCGTCCGGTTGACTCTATCAACCATGCCATTAGCACGAGGGTGCCTGACAGAAATCAAATTGTGTTTTATATTCATACTCCTACAAAAATCTAATTGCTTACTCGTGAAAGCCATTATTCTAAAATTACCATGTCTGGAATACCTCTATCCGATATCAATTTCTTCAAATATTTTAAAGTCGTCGCAGTTTTCACATCCTTCACAGGGTGTAGTTTTACGAATCGGCTCAAATTGTCTGTAATTACAAATAGATGTTGATTACCTTTTCGACTTTTGATAAATGGTCCTAGGTGATCCACATGTATTATCGAAAAAGGCCTTTTCCCACGAGGTATAGGGTGTAGCTCGCCTTTTTTCTTTCCGGACGGTATTCTGTTCAACACACACTGTATACACGAATTTATATGCCCCTTCAAGTATGTTCTCATTTGTGGAAACCAATAATATCTCTGAATGTTTTCCATGGTGCACTCCAGTCCAAAGTGTCCCATAAGGTCATGTCCTTTAACGCTAAACTTTTCCGAAAAACTTCTGGGGACCATAAGAAGTTCTTTTCCTTCCACATTTTTGTAAAGTATTCCGTTGATAGATTTAACGTTCTCAATTTGTCGCTTCTCTCCGGCTGATCTCTTTTCTATTGGTTATCCACAATTTTCTTCAGTATTTGTAACCTTTCATCACTTAGCTGCCATATTTTCATTTCGTCTTCTCGGGTCATAAATGTGAATATTTCTCCTAATGCTTCCACGTCAGAGTTGTCTTGTTCTTGATGTACAGCTCTGCTTAGCGCATCTAAGTGCTGCATCTTCACCCCTGGCCTATATTTAACTTGAAAGTTAAATTCTTGCAATTGGTTATACCATTTACAAATTTCTGAATTTTTCGTTCTACTTGAATTCAAGTAGATCAGGGCTTGACTTTTTTTTACTAATAGTACAGGGCTTGCATAGGGTGACGTCGATTCTGTTACGATTCCCGCCTCTTTCCACTCCTTTACAATATCTGCTATTTGCCTTCTCTCTATAGAACTGGCTTTATAAGGTTTCATTTGAACAGGTTTGCTTCCTGGTTCTTCTTCTATTTTCATCTCAGTCAAATTTGTTAATCCTATCTCTGAAATCTTTTCCACGAAGCACATCGGGTACTCGTTTAGCAATTTCACTAATTCTTCTTCACGTTCCTCCGTGACTTCTGGACCAATTTGTATTTCTTCTTCTCGTATTTCTCTTTGGAGGCCTATTTTACGTGCACCTGTTTTATCTTCTTCCAGAACAAGGATGTGACCTTTATCAATTACTGCTCCTTTATCAACTTAATTGTTTCCTTTGTCTCATTCCTTGCCAATACATGAAACGTTTCGGTTCCTGCTGAGACCTCCATTATGTTTATACTCACCGGAGGTAGACTTACACTCTCCTTTGCCTCAGTTTTAATTCTGCCACATTTCTCTTCCGTTTAAAATCTTTAAATGGGTCATCCTCACGATACCCAATCTTTAATTTTTCTTCTATGCTAAAGTAAGCAATATGTGGTTGGTCCAGCCAACTCCTCCCTACAATAACCTCATAAATCTGAGCTTTGTCCGGTACTTACTACTAGAACTCTTATTTCTGTTCCCAGAACGCCATCAATTTCAAAAACGCCAAGAACTGCATCCTTAACCATAGTAGTACAATCTCGACCGCCAAAACCAGTAAGGGTCACATTTATTGGTACTTTCTTCAAACCCAGTCTTTCAACAGAAGATTCTTTTATGGTACAATCACCTGCACCAGTATCTATTAACCCAGGAATATCAATTCCATCATTCACTCGTACCTTCTTAATATATTTCCTGAATGATGACTTTTCGTTTTTAGTTCCAACTGTCAGCTGTTCTTTTTTTGTCACATTCGCACATCAGATGTCCAAATTTTCCACATTTTCGACAGCTTCCTTCCTTTTGACCGGAAGGACATTCCCTAGCAAATTGCCCTAACTTCCTTGGGATACAAAACATACAGAACATTTCCTTGGTGTAAAGTCTCCAATCTTCTTTCCCTAAGTGGGATGTTTACTTGGGGCTTGGGTTGCTTTTCTTCTACGATGTCTCTTTTACTGCCTGTCTGAAATCCACCGAATTTTTTAGCACCCACTGACATTCCATGTTCGTCCTTACTTCTTCTAATTCTCGTAATTCTCGCTTTATTTACACGCTCAAATGTTTCAATAGAGTTTCTTAGTTCATCATCATCCCTGTGAGTGACTGATAGAAGATGGTCACTTAAATCTTTCGACCACAATCCTTCAATTAACTGCAATTTCGCATCATCAAATGATAAGCTGAGTATTCTACGCATCTTTTCTTGGAAGTAATCTTCCGTGTCTTCATTTTTCTTCTGCTCTCTATTCAACATCTCTTTCCATTTGTTGCTTACATCTACTTGCCCAATATAAGTTCTACGAAATCCTGACTCAAATTCTTCCCAAGTACTGAAATTTCTTGAATAAAACCAATTTTTGCTGGTGCAACAATGTTCGATCTCGCTGACTCTAATTAAAGGCATTCGGCCAATTATGCAACTTAGCAACCCCGTTTATAGTCGCCAGCTACTCTTCTGCTTCATATCTGGCCACTTTACCTTTAAATTTAGAAATGTTTGCCTTAAAATCTTGCATAATCTTAAATTCTTTCACGTTTAGACAGCTCAAACTTTTTATTAGCTCTTGATTTTGAGAGAGCATTTGCCTCAGAATCTTTTTCTCATCTAACTTTTCTTTTCTTGCAGAATATTCATCTTCACATTCATCAGAATATTCATCCGTTTCACTTTCTACATTTTCAAAGTCACTAACCTTGTTTAAACGTGCATAGATTTTCTTAGCTAATTGTTCTCTTATATCGTCACAATCAAGTTCCAACATTTTTCCTACCAACATCAATTCCCTGTCTTGAATTCTTGAGCCTTCTTTTTGTAGATTTCTGAATCAGGTTCATAATTAAAACCTTCAAATGTTCTTAATCTTGCCCTATTTCCTCTGTCCCCTTAGGTGCCAAAAATTAATTTATGTAATATTTTAATTGTTTCTTTAGGGGCTGTCAAAATATTTTTATTTAGTCAGTTTATATTTTCCATCTTGGATAAAATGTATGTACGAATCATATAAACAACACCAATGATAATTTTAATATCCAATAAAAATAATAATAAAGGAATACTCATAGTTCTGGTATATATATACCTTTTCTTCTCTTTTCTTATAATTATACTAGCTTATTATTGTAACAAAATAAAGAAAAAGAATGAAAACGTAACCTAAAGATAATTTCCTAAACCTAGGAGTTTAAATAACTGAACACAAAAATAATCATAAAAATAAAACATACACAAAAAATTGCAAACAGGTGAACAGTTTCAAACACTTACTTTGTCTCTCAAAACTTATTATTTTATACTATCGTCTTGTTATCTTATATGATTTTATTTGATAGATCTCATCTGAATAATTGATATATCTATAGATCCCACTTCTGAAAATTTGTTGCCTTTTTCTGATTTTAAGGAACAAGACACATAAACAAGCAGATGATTTACAATCGAAAAATAAACTATTTATTTTAAAATTAACATACAGTTAATACAAAGACAAATTCACACAGCACCAGTGGCGGCTCCTGACTTGGATATGTGGGGGTTCAACATTTTTTTTTAAAATACATTACCTATCATTATTAGTAGCTTGGCTAGGTAGAAATCATGAAGGGAGCCAGGTAAAAACTTGCATCCCTCCTATACAATTTAATATGTTAAATTAACAATAAATCTATTAGGGAAGGGATTAGCTCAGTGGTTAGTGCATTGGACTCCCACGCGGTGGACTTGGGTTCGAGTCCAGCTGTGCTGCCCTTAGGTTTTTTCTTCCTAGGAGCTGCTACAGCTCACTGTCCGGTGATGGACAGTGTTGTCTGTAACGAGAGAACACTATCCGGAGGCCGGCAGTGCACTGAGAAGGCCAATGATCATAGATGTTGACGCACCTTAAATGAAAAAACAAACAATAAATCTTGTCACTGTGCACCCAGAGAAGGACTGTGAAAAAAAGAGTTGTGCCGTTTGAGTTCGAAAATTAAGTGGCTAACTTAACGGAAGTTTTTATTGTCTAAATAAAATGTTTCGGCTCAAAGGAAATGTCAATGAGTTAGCATCGATTCTTTGCTGGGTCATATATCCTAGTGATGTTTTAAGTACCAATACCAACATCACATTTTTATAAATATAAAAATAATATATAAAAATCCATACATTAGCACAGGCACATCACATCACAAAAAATCTGGTGTGAAACACTCACACAACATTCTCTTACTCCAGTTTTCAAAATTATAATTGACAAATTTTATAGTTTTGTACCAAATTAATGAAATTCGTCGAAAACTGAAAAACTGTTCAGTAAAAGCGCACTTCCGGTTTACTATTTTCATGAAACTCAGAATTTTGGCCATCTATTTACTTCTAATTAATTTTGTTTGGGTGATAGGTATAATAAACTATGAGAGCACTTTAGAGAATAATACAACCCCACCCCTCCCCTAAAAGTGCCCTTAAATGAATTTTACCAGACAAATGTTTTAAATAAAAGTTATAGATCTATGTATGTTTAGTTTATGTAAGAAGATTCAAGAAAATCGCGAAATTGTGAAAAAAATCATTTAGTAATTTGGTAAAGTAAACGCACTTCCGGTTAACCGATGGATGATAGAACTGTCTAATAAACTGAAATAGCACTTTAGCTGAAAACCTAACCCCACCCTCGCCCATAACAGTTCTTAAATGAATTTTCCCAGAGAAATGTTTCAATTAAAAGTTCTAGCTCTTTGTATATGTAGTTGATATAACAAGTTTGAAGAAAATCGTCGGAGCCGTTTTTGAGAAAATTGTGAAAAAGTAAAAAAAAACAAGTAGTAAAGTGGTACTTCCGGTTGAGGAATTTCGACAGATAACGTAGGGACAGATCCCATGGTGATGCCCAAACGGAATATCAAGTTTCAACTTTCTACGGTTTTTCGTTTTTGAGCTATGATGTGTACATACATACACACACACCCACACACACAGAGGACATTTGCTAAAAACCATTTTTTTAACTCCGGGTAAGTTCGTTCGTAAGATCGTAAGTTCAACGCGCTTGTAACCCCCACTCTTATTTTTTTAAAAGTAGCAAGAATATAGACATTTCTATACTAACACAAAGAAATTTTTGATAATATGTATACTAAATTCTCCAGCGCGACGCCCAACTGTGAACCTCCAACTTCCTACTTTTTTATACATCTCCTGATATACATACAATTCACTAAGTGTACAATTCATTATACGAACATATTAAAGGAGCTCCTATACTGATATACGTTCCTATTCTTTTATGTCTGATTATCTGATTTGACAACAAAAATTATTAATTTTTTAATTTATTTGATTTTTGATTATTATACACAATTGTATATAATCAGGCCAAAATATACAATTTTTACTGTGACTTAATGTTCCTAACTAATATAAAAATGAAAATATTTTTTTGAAATTGAAATATGAAAATAAAATTTAAAAAAATTTGCTACTTTTTTATTTAATTTTTTTTTCCAAATAACTGGGGGTTCAGTCGCGCAATCCGAATACCAGTAGCCGCCACTGCACAGCACATAAAAGATGGCTTCTCCTCACACAGTACACCGATACTCCGGTCTCTCATAATTTCGATAATCTCCTCATTCTATCGATGTTAATTATATCGATCTCATGATTTTCCTACAGTTGCTTGATAAGGTATGCAGTTATGATATGGTTGAGAGGTGAACCAGTTTTGATTCAAACAAACACCACTTCTAGAGCCCATCGGATTCCACAGCTAAAAATGACGAAAGTTAATATCCCGTTCACCTTTGCACTCCCAGATAAAGCTCATACTTCATATAGAGGTAAAGTTACAAAATTTTCTTTATTTTATTTATATTAACAATCTGCAAAGATTTTTGAGATTCTTATCTGACATGACATTTTTCCTCAGTTCTGGTTCTTCCTTTCATGGCAGTAGAGTTTGTCCACTACATTCACTAAATAGACACTGTAGTCTTTACACACCTTCAACTCACACAAAGCAGGAAAATTCTTATGCATTATACGAATTTAGGTGTGGCAAAATAGTTGGCGCGATGCTCTTAGCAAGTAAAAACCCACTACCATGGACAGATGTGGCTTGTACGGTTTTTAAACTTTTTTAAAATTATTTTCTTAAACCATTTTTTTTTCTCTCACCCAAAAATTTTTCGAAATTGTGTTGTTCACCATGAATACATTTTTTGAGTTTTCTTGTCTATGATTTTTTTTTTTTTTTTTTACATATTTTTATACTATTCACAAATTTTTTTCAAATTTGGAATTGTATCAATATTATGTAGGTGGTAAAACCATATATTACAATGAAGTGGTACTTTAGAGGGCAGCGTAGCGCTACTGTTCCCCTATAATCCCTGAAAAAAAAATCATTTTTCCCGAGAAAATGTCTCAAACAAAAGTAAATAGGTGGTATTTTATCCGTCACATTCCATCCATCATCAGAGAGCAAATTCACCAAGTTCGTGTAGAGAGTTCATTTCAACGCAATATTTCTGTTACATTCACATTTGTTGGTTTGTTGGTTGTATATATGTGGGGAGGTTATAAGGTTATGTTACTGTGTTTAATGACAGAGTGGAATTAAAATAAATTATGATTAGACGTTAGGAAAATAGTATATTAACCTTGCTTGGATTTCATATTTATTTATTATTTGTACAAGCTTTTGACTGTCCATTAACTTTGCATTACCTTTCTTCAAACTTTATCCAGTACAGTATACTCCTGAAGTTTCTTATCGTTACCCTAATAAAAATGACTTGATAAAACACTGAGCATACTTAATAACACTATCAAAATTTAGTTATAAAGTATTCTTCAAAACATGCTATTTACTATATACTATTTTCTAATGTCTAATCATAATTTATAATAATTCCACTTTGACATGAAACACACACACATAGTACCATAAACCTTATAACCTACATATATACATGTGAATGTAACAGAAAGATGACCTTGAAGTGAACTCTCTACACGAACTTGGTGAATTCGCACTGACGATGGATGGAATATGCATCCTGCGACGGATAAAATACCAGATGTTATCCAGCATTGCAGGACCCATCCACATACTTAAAAGTAATATGGTATTTGTAATAGGTAAAAGTAATATGGTAATATGGTAATAGGTATTTATGTGTGTAGATACATTACTTTGTTAACACATACACACAGAACATTTCTTTTTCTTCTTTCGCTAAAAACATTTTTTTTTTTCATATTCAGGGGACCCCAAAATATGTATTTCTATTGAAAACTAAATTTAGAAAATCAATCATGATCAGTTAAAGGACGCCATAGCTTGCAGTGAAGATGGAACCGGACCCACAACCAAAACACCATAATCACCCGGTCCACACATTTTTCTAACTTAATTAAATCACCATTCATTTTAAATAGTAGGGAAGGGAATAGCTAAGTGGTTAGCGTACTGGACTCTCACACGGAGGACCCTTAGGGCTATCCTTAGATTTTTTTCTTCCTAGGAGCCTCTACAGCTCACTGTCCGGTGGTGGATGGTGTTGTCTGTAATGAGTGGTGGATAGTGTTGTCTGTAATGAAAGAACACTGTCCGGAGGCCGGCAGTGCACTGAGAAGTCTCCGGGCGCCAATGGCAATAGATGTTGGCGCGCCTTAATAATTATAAAAAAAAAATTAAATAGTATTGATTAAAATTTTTATTTTGTTATAAATACTTGATTAAAGAAGTAAGAACTTGATTAAGTTGCACAGTACCAGTGTTTCGCATCGTATTTATTTAATTTTCTGTCACCAACTTATTATCAACAAACTTTTGGTTTTCCAGAAATAGGCTGCAAGATATCTAGCCAGATCTGCTATCGGCTCTTCGCTTATTGGGGCGTCTCGATCACAGAGATGCACCTACTAATGTGGCAGCCATGGGTGACCATATTGTCAGAAATACGGCGGGGCAAGATGCTGGACGGCCATTATCAGTATGCTGGTTATCATTTTAGGTACGTCCTGCTAAAGCTCTGATTATTCGACACCCCTACCTCTTCCACCCATTTCCATCTAATATTACATTCACTTGTTTCATATGTACGTACATATTTGTTTTTTTGTTTAGATCCAGGATGCATAGTGAAAAACTAATTAGATTCAAATTACCCGAGAAGCCCCTGGATCTAGGCACACCGCCACGAAAGTCTTATCCTCTTGTGATTTTTCTTGTTACTGATGCTCACGAAGATTTTCACCCGGAGGAAACGGTATTTTCTAATCTTTATATTTGATTCTAATGCATTTCTTCAAATTTATATTTGACTACAGATTGTGCGAGGCCGTTTTTCACGCGTAAGTGAGAGGGAGCCGAGGCACCCTCCTTTACTGCACGCTTCCTCATGAAAACTCTGATAAAACGGAGCATGACAGTGCAGCAAAATTGAACTGTTTCTAAAACAAAAACGTAGTTTGTGTTTCACGAAAATACGTGTGAAGTAGTTAAGATAATTAGCCTGATCTATAGAGAATGTGTGTATGATAGATTCATAGGTCCGGGATGCATACTGAGAAATTCATAAGATTTCAAATACCCCAGAAGCTCCCTGGATCCATGTTTTTCCAAAATGTACGTATGTATGTATAGGCAGGCACATGCACTTGCAGATAACGC
The DNA here is from genome assembly GCA_011037195.1 of Triatoma infestans. Classification (NCBI taxonomy): domain Eukaryota; kingdom Metazoa; phylum Arthropoda; class Insecta; order Hemiptera; family Reduviidae; genus Triatoma; species Triatoma infestans. The sequence goes on from JAAEAF010000776.1 coordinate 68,389, forward strand.
GCTGTGCCGATTCTGCAAGGCCTTGGAAAAAAACCCTGTACTTATACTGTGTGCATGTGCCGGCCTCATGAGGGCAAGATTTCTTCATCTAGGAATTAGCAATGCCTAACCCTTCATGATGGAGCCGCTTTCAGCTTTGCTAGGCCTGATTGAAGCTTGAAGAATGTGCTGTAACCACAGGGGATCCACAATAGACCTATTAGTGTAGGTCGCGATGGAACGACGCTCGCTTCCCCTTTATCAGTCTAATCTAAGTGATAAGAGTGTACAGTCACATTAAACCAACAGAAGTTCAGATGTTTGCGAGCATCTTTAATTATTCTCTAGTTCGGTTATTATTCAAGCATAATTACTTGATATAAGTAAAAGTGAAATAAAAGCACAAGTTATTGATATATTTTGATTAAGAATCAAATTTGTTTTAATTGAAGTCAGTGAAAGGAATAGTCTGCTATTGCAATGGTGCATTGTGCTATGGGTTGTAGCTATAGCAATTGTGCATTGTGCTAGGGTTGTACATAGATCTGGAATTGGCACACCAGCTTCTTGAATGCAATGAAAGTAAACAGTCCGGGCCAGTAAAACGTTTCAGTGGTGTGAGAGGCGCGTTACACCTGCATTCTAAAGATTCAGTTTTACAATGTTTACAGCAATGAAAAGAGTTAGGTGTTGTTATGCAGGCCAACTAGTTTGGTGCAGAACTGTATTGTTAAGTGTGTGACTAGCTGAAATGTGTGTCTGCTCTTTCAGGTGGCACTTGTAAACATCGTCCACATCAAGGATCAAGTGTGTACACTGCCGACCAGCATACTTGGCCAGTATTTGAAGCAAGCTAGCGGACAGTTATCCTGTTTAAAGGTAAATTCTACTTTTACACCTCAAAATATTTGGATTGTTTTCAGTCGAGACCCAAACTATGAGGCACTCAATCAAAGTTAATTAAAACAAGAATAGAAGCAACAACATACCGTAATATTTGGAATTCAGATTATGGTTTGTGTTTCTTAGTAGCTTATTAATCTCCTGAACTCGTGTTACTTCAAGTAAATGGATATTATATGCGGCTGTGGTGTGGTGACGTCGCATTGATATAAGATTCGCTAGACTGCTGCTTGAGGATATTCAACGCTTGGCTTGTTTGGCGATGTCCGGTGCGAAGTGGATGGACCACGCCAACTGCTGCTATGGAGACATTATTGGCAAACCCATCGCTGTTTGTGGAAGAGAAAAACTTGGCAATGAAAGACTGTTATAGAATTATACAGGCAGCTTTTTGACGGGGAAAGTGATATGATCATTCTACCCTATTACTGGTTTCCCTTCTGATAAAGTGTTGAAGACTTCTGTTTTCGATCATTCTTGCAGTAAAAGGTTACCGTCTAGGGTAGATTGGATCCGTCTGGTGTGATACCTGATAATGATTACACGAATGCTTCCAGAATGGCTCTGAAGCTGCAGTCTGTCTTGAGACTAGATAGTATCTCTTGGTAAATGGACCACACTGTTTTCCAGGCTGAGGTTTATGCTATTATTTGTTTCATTTTGGATGAGTGGGTATGTAACACTAACTTAAAAAGATGTTTGTGTCTGCTCGGACAGTCAGGCTGCGTTATAGGCGCTGAGTCCTCGTGTTTTCACTTCCAAGTTGGTACTGGAATACTCTACAAGATTGGAAGAGCTTTCTTCCTTGAAGGATGTACTTCTAGTTTCAACCCTAAGACCTATGCAATGTGCTAAGTACAGGGATAGGTGAAAAAACTTTATAGCAGGCTGTTACTTTTTTTCCTGTTTTTAAGGTGCTGTCACCAACAATTTATTGTCAAGCAAGGAGGAGCCCATCTTTTCTTGTTAGTAAATAACCAAATTATTACTAAATTGTGTTTTGTGTTTTTAGAGGGAATACAAGTGAGTTATAAAACGTGGATTGGGGCTATCTTTACATTGTTTTGACTAAACTGTGAAAGAGAGATTTTAATTAACCAAGTGTTTATTCAATTTCACTAAGTGATAAGGTTCAATGGCCAAATTTTAATTAGAAGATTATAAAATCCAGGTGCTGTATCAGATTAAATCTCCGACTGGGATCGGAGCCGGGGTCTATGGGGCAGGCCTAAAGTTAAGATCAAGGCCAGCCTATGGAAGTACGCCACGGTCTTTCAGGCTGAAGTCGTGGCGCTACAACTCTGCACCCTGATTATATATAAGGCAAGGCTTAGAGGGTAGGAGAGTGGCCATATACTCCGACAGTCAGGCAGCCCTGAAGGCATTTTCTTCACACCAAATAGTCTCAAGGACTACTATGGGACAGCCTAACTGCCCTAACCGAGGTGGGTGCTCGGAACAAACTGACACTCGCCTGGGTGCCGGATCATGCGAGGTTTCTGGGCAATGAAAGGGTGGATGCTCTAGCGAGGGAGGGTTCGCAGATACCTTCATAAACCCTGAACCCTTCTGCGACTTGTCCAGGAGCCAAATTCAAACTTCTATCAAAGGTTGGATAGAAGAACAGCATCAGCTTTGCTGAGAGAGAACACCAAGACAGAGGCAGGCAAAGCTCTTTATCAAGTGACTTTGTCTAAATTCTCCAGAGATCTACTGAGGCTAGCCGAAGGGATATAAGGCTAATTGTGGGTCTACTAACTGGACATGTAGGTGAAACAGACACATGCACCATCTACAATTTGCAGATAGGCGGTATGCCGATTCTGCAAGGCGGAGGAAGAAACCTCGGTGGCACATCCTCTGCGAGTGCGCCGGCCTGGCGAGGACAAGGTTTCTTCAATTGGGGACAGGCAATCCCGAAGCTAATGAGGCTTCAGACGGAGCCGCTCTCAGCTTTGCTAGGAATGATAGGAGGCAAGTGGGGGTTATGCTTTAATTTAAGGGGATCCACAATAGGATCCATAGTGGAGAGTGGGATCCACAGTGAAATGAGGCTCATTCCCCCCCGTTTTAATTCTTTTCTATTCTATCAGATTGAATTTTTGACTGAACGTACAATTTGGATTAATCTTTATTTAAGCCAAATCTTCAAATGGTCATGTAATTAATATTGAGGTAACTCTTATGCATTCCTCTCACTGTTTCTCCTTACTTGTTATGGTGTTACCTTGAACTGCTTCCACCATATCATATAAGAAATTCGTAAGCAGTTTGCAATAGCTCTAACCTGGTTTTCTGGCGAATAAGCTGAATCATATCTTCCTTTTCAAGGTGAGGTAATGTTCTTTCACGATTTTACTATGAAGTCAATTATTAATCGACGTTCCCATCTCTGGTACTCAATTTTGGTAGCGAAATTGCTTTAGCTTATTTTAATAGAACCTATCAAAAAAGCACATCTGTTTTTAACCCATCGTTGCTTTCTAATAGCGTTGTAACTACATTCGTTACATGCAGTAGTTCTTTTGGTTCAGGGTATAGCTTTTAATTATCTTTTACCAATTATTCAAATATATTCCTTTATTCCAGTGATGCCACAAGCTACATTGATCATTCCCACCAATTCCTCAGTTGGTCCTCCGAGTTTATATTGCTTGACCCAGCTGATCATTGACGAAAGGGTAGGTATCAATAAAGGATGTGCCCGATACTGGAAGGCGAATTAGCCAAATCCCTGCCCGCTGCCCTGCTGGTTAGCAAAATACATGGGAATCACTAATTACGAAAAATGGAATAATGGGTGGGATAGATTTTTTATTTTATGGATATTGTGCCTTTTCATTCTCTATTTACCTTTCAGATTCTCATCCACTCACGTGGAGTATGGATCTCTATATACACATAGCTGTCAATACCTAACAGAGGTTATATCAAACTGTTTGGCCATATTTCAGACACTTTATATGGCGGCTAGCGGCCCAGTACATATCGACTTCGTATCAGAGATACCGGAAGGAATGGATCAGCTGTGCGTCGTCTGCCAGCACTTCCCGCTCTCAAGAGCCCTGTTGCCATGTCGCCACACATGTATCTGCGCCGTTTGTTTTAGTAAATTAGAGACGTGCCCAATGTGCAGGTACCTTTTTTTTTCATTATTCTGGTGTGAAACATTCGTACGACTTTCTCTTTTATTGCAATTTACAAATATAAATGACTAATTTTCTTCAAATTTAAAATTTTTACATCATCAATGTATGCGTCTTCAAATTTTATATCAATTGGATAATCTGAACTTAATAAAATAACTCTTCTGAGGAAGCCAATACACTCCCCCTCCCACAAAACTTCTTTAAATGAGTTGTTGTTGTTGGGTCCGCAGAGTTGGAAAGCATCAGAGATATTTTCCATGATAGCCTGCTTCTTTTTCGTGGTCATCGGCCGTATAAACTAAATTTGCTCTGTGCAAGTGTATGTTATCACACTGTTTTGACTTAAACATCCTCATGATGGGCAAACGCCCAAAACCGGTCGATGACCACAAAGTATCTCTGATTCTTTAAATGAACTTTATCGGAAAAAGTTCCAAATAAAAGTGATAGGTCTCTATATTCATAGAGACATACTCCCTGACAGGTAATACGAACTACACAGCTTAATAGAAAAGATAAAATATCCTCTTTATTTAAAAAAAACAGTTGTGAGAACAATGCAACAAAGAGAATAAATCATTAAGTGAAGTGGTAAAGTAAACGCACTTTCGGTTATCATAATTGTTTCAAGCTCGGAATTTCAACAACATAGTTAAATCTGATTAATTAGTTGTGAGAATTGTCTAATACACTGAAATTGCACTGTAGATGGAAACCTAACCCAATACCCAATGAAAACCCAATATCGAACCCCACCCTCCCCCATAAGTGGCCTTAAATGAATTTTCCCAGAGAAATGTTTCAAATAAAAGTTGTAGCTCTTTGTATGTGTAGATGATATACCAAGTTTGAAGAAAATCGTTGGAGGCATTTTTGAGAAAATTGCAAAAACGTTAAAACACCACTAAGTAAAGTGGTACTTCCGGTTGAGGAATTTTGACAGATGACCCACTGTCAGATGCCATGGTGATACCTAGACGGAATATCAAGTTTCTAGGTTTTTCATTTTTGAGCTATGCTGTTCACATACATATACAGACACACAGACACACACACCACACACACAAACACACACACAACAGACCATTTGCTAACAATCACTTTTTTGGACTCAGGGGCCATTTTGTACTCAGGGGACTCACAACGGAATATTTCAGTGAAACCCACTATCGAACCCCAAACCTCCCCCATACAGTGGCCTCTTTAATGAATTTCCATTGAGAAATGTTTCAAATAAAAGTTGTAGCTGATAGTATGTGTAGTTGATGTACCAAGTTTGAAGAAGATCGTTGGAGCCATTTTTGAGAAAATTGCAAAAACGTAAAAAAAAAAAAACTAGTAAAGTGGTACTTCCGTTGAGGAATTTTGACAGATGACCCACCTCAGATCCCATGGTGATAATTAAATGGAATATCAAGTTTGAACTTTCTACGATTTTTCGTTTTTGAGCTATGATGTTCACACACACACACACACACCATTTGCCAAAAACCACTTTTTTGGACTCAGGAGATCTCAAAACGGATATTTCCGGTGAAAGCTCGATATCGAAAATTGACCGCGTTACAATATTCCGGCTACTAGGAGTAAGAGAAAGTAAAAATACGTTAACTTAAAAAATGAACTTCAAACACATCAAAACAATATAAGTACATAGAACATGAAATAGCCTTGTGGTATAAATTTCTCTTACTCCTAGTTTAAATTTGGAATTCTATCAATGCTTCTAATGTATATTAATATTATGCAGGTGATAGAACCATACATTGTACATAAAGAGTACTTTAGAGGTAAACTTTTACCTTTACTGTTCCTCCAGAAAACAAGAAAATTCCATTTTTCGGAAATCACAAGAAAATATGGAAAACTGGAAAAAAAAATTCACTGAAGTCACACTTCCGGTTGATGGATTTTGACTGAAACAGTGACATGGTAGGTCAGTAGTAGGACAATGGTGGGACGGTGGTGAGACAGTAGTGAGACAATGGTGTGACAGTAGTGTGAAGGTGGTGGGGCAATGGTTGGACATTAGTGGGACGGTGGTGGCATCGAACAGGTATTATAGCAAATAATATATTGAGTTACATGCCTTACATTTATGAATAATGTGGTATTATACTTGTCCGGTATAGTAAGGTATCTCGAGCCATATCCCTTTAATAGCCGATATATATATGTACGGCATAGGCTAAGATTATCTTAAAATAAATATATAAATCGAATTTCACGAATGCCGTACAGGATGTATTCACTTTTATTTGTTAGAAAATACTCGGAAAATCTATCACTTTTCCCATTCACCCAGGGTTCCATTATGATTGTACGGCGATAGTTTTTCGCTGGATTATTTCTTTAAGTACTACTAAGAAATGCTAATGCTGTACAAGGGATTCTTTAACGGTAAATCCATTTTTCCGGTATAACCCCACACACCAAGGAAAATATACGGCATTGTGGTAAAACTTATTATTTCGTTCAATAGGACTGGAATAGGTGAATTTTATTCGGAACTAATTGCGCAACTTTTTTTTGTCAACTGCGGCTTATGGTCTATAATAGTAATTAAAAGTTTAAAGATTATTTTTAAAAATTTGTCAGGTAAGTTGTGATTGACACAGCAAGTTTCAGTGTTTCACACCAATATTTTGTTATTATATTAAGAGAGTATTTAATGAAATTGCTAATATTTTGGTTTTTTACTTTGTCAATTTAGAAGTCCAATTTCATCCTATTTCTGCGTCCGCAGTGAGGATTATATAATCAAAGAAGAGAATACCACACGAGCCATGGACAGCCTGACTAATTGGTTCAATCAGAGGCTCGGGCTTAATTAAAACCAAGTTTTGATTTGAAGTTTTCTTGATTTGTAATGATTGAAAAAAAAAAAATCAAATTCGATAAATTTAGTATGATTATACTGGCTCGCTCGGCTGTTGTTATGTATTTTGCAACAGTATAGGGTTCATTGAAGTGGAAATCAAAATTTGATAAATTTGTGATAAAAAATATAAATCGATATATGCCTATTTTTTTATTTAGTATTAACTTGTATTCAGGGAATTTAGTTTAACATGAAAAAATAAAGCACATAAGTGCTCTCTTTTTATATGAAATACAAATCTATTTACATAATTCATTTTGTTTTTATTACACACCTATCCCCTCTGTTCTATTTTATAGTGCGCTCATCTCCTTTATTATTGCCACTCCTGCTGCTGTGCCTTCAAGGACATTCTCTATCGCTAAATCTGCTCACTGCTCTAACTTGCGCAACCGTAGGATACTATCTACAAGTGCCTTCTCTAGGTTACTTCGGTCCATCCAGTTGAATATATTGAATTTATTTTGACATGATTAGATTGAAATAAAAAGTCCGCATTCCTTACATATTATATTTACTAATAAATGGATAAAAAAATTAATGACACAATTAATCTCCGAATGTTAGAAGTAAACTTTTACTCTGATTTTTAATCAAAGTGGCCACCACCTACTTCTCTCACAATTCTTCTTCTCTCTGCAATATTAATTCTCTCCACCAATTTTTACTTTCTCTTACCGCCGCTCTAAGAACATTGCAATCGTAGCAAATGTTCGTAACTGAGTTTTTATCGAAATATATGTTATGAGTTGCCCTAAGCACGAAATAGTCTGTTGCGAATGTGATAAAAAAAATCGTCACTGCACAAGAGGTTCTGAATAACGAAGTATTGTTTTCTAAGATAGCCTTGGTTGCAGCTTTCGGAAGTTACAGCGGTACGGAGGCTGGCTCATTGTGGACACTGTTTGGATGTCGCCAGTGACTTGCTGGCATCCTGTATGTATTTAGTACATATACCCTCGCACATATGAATTTCTTTCGCAGTGGCACTATTAAGAGAGACATGATTCACTGAATCAGTTTAAGATTGGCTCATTCTTCACCGGTTCTTTGATAAGTTCACCCTGATCTCTCGGCCTTGGGAACCAGGAAGGATTTAAGACAACTAAAACTAAGAAATTAGAAATACATAATAAAATATAATTATTTTTCAGGACTTTATAAATAAAAAAATTTAATTGCTGCTGAAGGAAAGGAGTTGTTCTCTTGATATTGTTTAGTGCTGGAATGAATCTGTTTTGTTAACATCCAAAACTAATTGATGCTATAAGTTATGGAGAATGGCTAATTGGTATTCTGCAGGCACCATTGGTATGCATTGTGGAACAGTTTCATCCATGGTGAGACTTTGACATGTTGCATGTTGGCGGGCACATAGGGCCACTGCCACATTAGTGTACACCTTTCTGGATGTGGCATCATCGCTAAATGACGTCCATCTTCTGAACAGATCCCAGCTACACCACCTGCAAATATTTACAAATGTCTAGAATACACTGTACTAGCTAATTAGCCGCCATGACATTCCAATATACAAATATCGCAGACAGACAGATATAACTGCTATAAATATTTTATGCATTATGTACAGCTTCAATTTAATTACTATAGGTCTCCTGCACAACTTTACTTAATTATGTTAAGTTTTTGGAATTTGGTCATAGTTATGGGGAAAAAGGGTTGTTGTTGGGGGCAGTTTAAAGTCTTTGTAAAGATACGGGATTCTTTGCATGGCTTTCTCATAATGGGGTTGCGGAAGGAGAGAAATGGTCTGGTTTAAATGAATTAACAGACTATGGTTAACACTGTATAATATGATAAGTAACACTGACTGCCTGGACTTCACACTTGAAATGATAAGAGTATGTAGAGTGGTGAAGGGTAATGTCACGTAGTGATTGGCTGTATGAACTCAGTAGTATGAACTCTTCCTTATCTGTTTCTCGTCGCTGTATTTACGTGGTTTCTCCCACTCAAGTCCGAGAGAGTGGTCCTGTCATTTTGTCTCTCTCTCTCTCTCTCTCTGCTATTACATCATCCCAATATAGTGGGGTTGTTGAAGGAGGGAAAATGGTCTGGTTAGAATGAATTAACAGAATATGGTTAACACTGTATAATATAAGTGACACTGACTGCATGGACTTTACACTTGAAATGATTAGAGTATGGTAGAGTGGTAATGGGTAATGAGACGTAGTAGTGACTGTTCGTATGAACTCAGTGGAATGAACTTTCCTTATCTGTTTCCCGTCGCTGTATTTATGTGGTTTCTTCCACTCCAGTCCGAGAGAGTGGTCCTGTCATTTTGTCTCTCTCTCTCTCTTCTATTATATTCTTTATTCGAATCGAATTGAAGAAAGCAAACATTTAGTAAAAATTATAAGTTTGAAGAAAATTTGCCGTTTAAATCTTGGAAACTGCAGTAAGAGAAAGTCGTGTGAGTGTTTCATACCAGATGTTTCTTTCTAAACAATTGCTAATCCATAAACATTTAGATATCCTTTAAACAGACACGCTTTTAAATCTTTTAAAAAACTGCGGGGTCTTAAAAGCAGTTCTAAGGTAGAAGTCGCGGGAGTTAATTTTGGAGAAACGAGTGAACGGATAGTTTCGAATAAAGAGCAGGCGGAGGAAATCTTCAGACAGCATGGTCTGCCATTTGAACTAGCTAGTGAGAACAGTAAGAGTATGTGTGTCAGTCGGCCTGCTAACTGCAGACACCTGCATTCTACTTAATTTAATAAGGCTAAACCAACTGCGTCGTACTCACCAATACTTCCATTAGGATTCATCGGATATACCTCAGTTGGGTGTCCATTATCATCGATATATCTGAATGAAATACACTTATTCTGTTCCAATGAATTTAAAATTTTGTCATTTCTATATGTGAAACGTCCTGTAAAATAAAATATACAATTCAAATATATGTTATAATCAAGGAGAGGGAGGTCTCATCGTAAATATATACGAACCTTCACCATGTGCCACCCAAACACCCAGCCAACTTCCTTTCATACCTTGCGTCATTATTGAACGAGAATCATCCACCAGTACTGTACTAAATCTACATTCAAACCTCTCAGAAAGATTATGGTCCAAGAACACACCTTGTTCTGCAGCATTGTCTGTAACAAAATACAAAAGATTTAGTTAATATTTCTCTCTCCCTGTCGGTGTGCCTTTAGGTACATATCTGCCAGGCTTCCAGTCATGGATAGTTTCACACCATTCATCCCTATGGATGAGCACAGTGGATTGTCGGCAGTCTAAGATGCTCATTGCTTATATAACTATCTATAACTCGGTACTCCGAACTTTGCTGCCATTAAAATGATTTCTAAACACAAGATACATCACCCAACGTGTAATCACTTACCGTCCTATAAGCCTTCTTCCATTAATGGGAAAAATACTAGAACAGCTTCTTCTTAACGAATTTATTCTTGATTCTTTGAGCATTATTCGGTTTCCACAGCTTTCACTCCACTATTTATCAGTGTCATCGTTTGTACTCGAGTGAAAGCAGTATTGCTCGGATTTATTTCTCGACATTCCGCAAACATTTGCTCGGGTTTGCTGTGGAAACTCAAAAATATTCTACGTCACAACTACTACTTAATTCTTATATCGTATCTGTCTAATCGATATTTCTGCTAACGAAATAAAAAACTCCTTTTCATCCTGTGGAGGCTGGAATTCCTCAGGAAATTATTCTCAGACCTATTCTTTTCATAATATACACTTCCAATTCACGCTCAAACCATGACCTTCACACATGCAGATGACATAGCTACCCTTTCTTACCATTCTGACCCAGTACAATCAACTCGAATCTTACAACAATCCCTAAATTCTATTGGAACGTGGTTTTGTAAGTGGAAACTGCAAATGAATGTGCACAAATGTCAAAAAAAACTCCAAACTGATGAGCCTGGCCACTGATGATACTGGTGGGTGGAGATTCATATGGCAATTGATTCATATGGAGAGCCCCTACAGTAACTCCTATCATGTCATTGTCAGTCAATTTACTTGTTTCAGGGCCAAATGCACCTGCAGTTGTAAATTCCAATAAAGCAATTTAAAAAAAATAAAATAACTTGTTCGTATCTACAGGGTTCTCGCCCAAAATGCCAAGAAAACATTAGATAAACTACTGAAAGTAATTGTTTTCGAGTTTCTACCAGTACAAACTATAGAAGGCTTTTGGGAAAACAGGCAAACTATATTCTTTCTTGTTTTGACCCACAGAAATAAACCCAATTTGGTAATTCTGAAGCATCTACCCAAAATCAATAATAATTTTTAATTTGTTTTTAGTTTTTTGCATTTTGTTGAAAAGACTCTCCCTATTTGGATACTCTATCGCGTGGGCAAAGCATGACACATAAAATCCGGGGCAGCCTGTGTTTCTCTCTTTTTATGAAGCACTAGTATTGTACAAGTGGCTTTATATTTTTAAAGAAATTAGGGAGTTAGTTTTAAAGTCGACCAAAGGAATAAATTATTCTCAATTAAAATCAGTAGAAATCAAAACATGAAGTCGGGGGAGCACATTCCATCTGGATTTAGCAGTATCTGTCTGGTAAATCGTGAGATCTGTATGCACCTGTTGGTTGCAAGTACTTTTTGAAGGCTGTTTTAAATAAAGGAACAACTTAGTAATTACCTTTAAAAATTCGTCCAACCCAACCAAGTAGTGACATCAACTGGCATCCATTACACACGCCTAAACTGAATGTATCTCTGCGAGTCCTAAACATTTCAAATTGATCTCTCAGTTTATTATGGAATTTCAAACAACCAGCCCAACCTTTAGCTGAACCCATCACATCTGCAACAATAAAACAACAAAAAATAGTTACAAACTCGTGTAATAATATCAAAATAATTTTTTTTTAATCCAAAAATTTTACCAGCGTAAGAGAAACCTCCTGGAAAGACTATGCCCGTGAAATAGTCTGCTGTGATCGTTCCATTTAATAAATCTTGCATGGTGACGTCCCAAACGTCAAAACCGGCCATTTGTACGGAGGTGACCATTTCTCGATCACCATTAGTGCCTTCCTCTCTTATTATCGCCACTACTGGATCTGTGGATTAAAACTCCCTAATAACTTTCTCTCACGGCAAATTCTAAAATTAATACTACAACTGTACTTCAAACTGCAATACTGACAGCAAATGTTATTGTCACTACAGGTACCCCTCGATTAACACTGTAAAATTAAATACAACAAACTATGTACGCGGCAAGAGTTTTATTTAAAGCGCTTTTAATTTACTATTTAAATTTCGGAAAACTTTGGTTTGATGCAAACATGTTAAAGAATATATTTCAAACGCAAAAGATTTAAGTGACCAAGTTTTTTGAAATTTAACAACTTTACGCACATGAAGACAACAGATTTCACTAAGAAGACGAGCAAATTGAGAATCGTTGGGGCTTCTGATTTTTAAGCAAGCTCTCCTTGCTTATAATGCGAGCTCTCCTTAGTGATGCGGCGCACCACTTGGATGTGCACCTTTATTAATGGTCACACGTTTAGTGAACACAAAACACAGATTGATGCCTTCAAAAAGTTCTACGAAGTATGCCTCGCTAACTTCCTAATTAGAAACATTACAGCCAAATTCTAGACATGCAGATCAGTCTTGAAATCTGGGCAATTTCTCTCATAATCGTTGAAATGGTAGCTTGCAGATCAGCAATTTAGTACTTCTATGGTAACGCTCAATTTCCTTCAGACAGTTCCTGGCTTGTAACGATGATGTTTCTAAACACCTCTAGTAACTGGTGCACTCCTCCCAGCCGCCCCCTAGTGCTAAGCTGTTTCTTCGGTGCCTTTCCACTAGTAGACTTTCAAGCTTTTTGCTTTGTACGCGCTATTGTGGTTGGAACAATAATGATCTCATGGCAGGTTTTTGCGAATTCGACGCATACTTTGCAGAACGTTTAAGGGAGCAGTTACTTAATAGAAATAAATCAGCTCTCTTAGCACAAGGAATTCATTTCCTGGAAAACGCCTTTGTAGGAAGCACAGACGAGCTGTGAGCTCGGTAACGGCGACTCAACAACAGTATAGGTTGCAGGATTTAACGGTAATGCAACAGATTTAATTATATCCGAAATCCACAAAATAAAATAATGTAAAGAGACGAATTAAGCAAGTGAAAAAAAAGACAGATATTAAGGACAGGCGAAAAAGAGAACTATTTGGCAAGAATCTGTTTAAAACTCGAAATGCTGTCAACTGGACGAACAAGAAAACCAGCAAAAGTGCGACGCGCATCTTCAGCTAGCTTCAAGTAATATTTCAGAACAAGTGTCAATTAACACATTATAAACATCTTCTAACAAAGGTGGATTAGCTGGATGTTAAAACAGGTTCAAATGTTAGATGACCATGATGCCGCACGAACTGTTGTGTGGAAAGGTTGGTAGGAAAGCTGGTGGCACCAAAGCCTAGAACGCAATAAGAGGATTTGTAGCTTACGCCGGATTTCCGGTTGTAGGGAAGGCTAAAGTTTGCATGGAATATGAAGTGCTTGATTTCTCAATGGTGGCTGCCAGTAACAGAATTTTACCGTTATCTTCAACAAAAACTGCAGATGGCTGTAAAAGAAATTAATTCGATCATAAAGATAGATGAATTAATTAAGGATGTTGACCTTTGACTTCCTACCATCTCTACAGCTATAACTAGGGTTCACTGCAACCCCACTAGAGAGCAGTGGTATCATACTTTAGTATCTGGAGGCAGCACAATCAGCAAAAATGTTCAATCCAAATTAAAATTTGGGGGTTATAATGAAAGATAACATCTCGGTGAAAGCAATCGTGTTTTAAGGGAAAATGAACACACATATTAAACTTGGAGGGCAAATATTTTCCTTGAATGTTCTGTTCAATTTAATTAAATCTCCGTGAAATGTAGACAAGTGCATCTTTGTAAGGCGGTACCTGTGTGATATAATGAAGTGACATTTTAGGACTAAACTTGCTCCCAGCGGTGCCAGGTAATCAAATACTCAGGAATAAGTTACTTTTAGTAAAAGTCTGCTGTTGCCTTGTTATATTATCTGGATCAAAAGTGAGTTTATACTTTGGTCCCGTTCTATTCTCAAGTCCACTGAATTCTTCAGTTACACATCTATAATTGGCCTGCCTGCACTCCAACTTGTAGCTGGTTTCTTCCCAGAGTTTATACAATTTACCGACTGTTGACATTAAAACCAATGATCCATGTTTGGCTCGAATTGTGGCCTGCAAAACAAAATTCGGTAAACTCAGTAACATTAAATTTAGTAAATATATGCATTTAAATTTTTTCATATTTTTACTTTCTCTTACTCTTAGTAAAAGTAAGTATTGCGATCTTGCAAGATTTTCCAAATTCGGTTTTAACCGGAAATACATGTTATAGGGGGGGAGGTCCCCTGAATATGAAAAAAAATCTGGTGTAAAACACTCACACCACTTTCTCTTACTCTAATTATACAATTTTATTAAGAAACTTTCTTTAAAATTGCAACTTTACAATGTTTAGTTGGGCTGGCCATAAAAATGGTGGTGGGGATTTTACTTGTATACCTGAGCGGCCTTATGTTTGAGCGATCTATGTCAAAAACTCAAAAAGCTTGTGCAAATTTAATTTTAAATCAACTGACGGACTTTCAAAACCCCATTAAAAACAACTTTTTCAGAAAAATGTTTCATATAAAAAAATGATACGTTTCCATCTATGCAGCAAGCATTATAAATTTACAGAAAATCGTTGTAACCGTTTTCTAGGAAATTCCAAACAACTCAAAAACCTATTCTGTAAAATCGCACTTCCGGTTAACCGATTTGTTCAAATTTGGAATGTTATTAATGCTTCTAATGTTTATTAATATTATATGCAGGTGGTAAAACCATATATTATACTGAAGTGGTCCTTTAGAGGTGAGCATAACGCTACTGTTCATTTTTGAGATACACAGATTTATACATAAACAGACAGACACATACATAGAGACCATTCTCAAAAACCCTAGCTGTTCTGAAAAGACGTATTCAAGTTGAAGAGATGCTGAGTTATATTTACCAAAGATTTCATTCCGAAGCCAGCAGGCTGTCCGAGATTCAGGACAGAAACGCCTTTCTTTAGGCAAGCCGACATGAATCTCTCGGCATGCTCTGCCTTGATCTCTAAAAGCCAGCCCGCTTCTTCTCCAAACAACATTCCATGACATTCTTTTTCATCCACGGGCAACTGCACTTGAAACCCACTAATACCACCAATCGCCATTTCAATTAAAGTAGTAATCATTCCGCCATCACTGACGTCATGGCCAGACAGTATGGAACCATCTGAAATAAGTTATTTTTAATTAATTAATAAAATGCTTTTATTATTATTATTATTATTAATTTAATTGTATAAAGTATTACACTTGTTACAAGTGTACATACAAGTTTTTTTTAAGATATATTTTACTTGAGAAAATGAGTTACACTTTGAAAATTAGTGCTATTGCTATTTTTATGCAATTCAGTAAGTTGTTGTAGGCAAACCACCAGGACAGCCAGTTCAAACTTAGTTTCATTACTAAATAACTTAAATGTAGTTCACCAGTTTCCAAACTTAGTAAACTGTTAAGTAAGTTTTTAGAAAGACAAAGTAATTTTCTATAAATTTTAACTTAATGCCCAGATTAGGAAACCATATAATACAGTATTTTAATTTTCTCTTGCTGTTAGTATTCGTATCAAATTTTCGATATCGAGTTTTCACAGGAAATATCCGTTTTGAGGTCCCCTGAGTCCAAAAAAAGTAATTTTTAGCAAATGGTCTGTGTGTGTGTGTGTGTATGTGAACAGCATAGCACAAAAACGAAAAATCGCAGACAGTTGAAACTTGATATTCCATTTACGTATCACCATGGGATCTGACAGTACGTTATCTATCAAAATTCCTCAACCGGAAGTACCACTTTACTAGTTTTTTTTTTTTACTGTTTTGTGTTTTTCTCAAAAATGGCTCCCACGATTTTCTTTAAACTTCCGATGTAAACTAAACATACAAAGATCTACAACTTTTATTTTAAAAATTTCTCTGGGAAAATTCATTTAAGGGTCTTTTAGGGGAGGGGCGGGGTTGTTTTCTCTAAAGTGCTATCACAGTTGATTATACAATTCTATCAATCAAACAAAATTAATTAGAAATAAATAGATGGCCAAAATTCCGAGTTTCAGAAAATTAGTAAACCGGAAGTGCGCTTTTACTAAACAGTTTTTTTCAGTTTTCGACGAATTTCATTTAATTTGATACACAAACTATAAAATTTGTCAATAATAATTTTGAGAACTGGAGTAAGAGAAAGTTGTGTGAGTGTTTCACACCAGATTTTTTTCATTGATTTTAATAGATACATTTTTCAGTTCCAAGATCTACATTTACTTTTATAAATAACATATAATTAATGGAAAAGTATATTTTACCTAAAATAAATTCTTGGGTGATATTGAATGCATGACTCAATGCAAGGGCATCCTCTATATCCGGCACTTCATCCCCAAGCTGAGAGAATGTCTGAGCGATTATGGACCTGCAAAAAAAGTAAGTACAATATTTTCAATTTCTGCTCAGTAGTGCAGTGATATGAAGGCCGACTAAAAGGAGCTACACTTCTTCCTAATTGTGGTGAACTTAAAAAGAGAACTTTTAAGAAATTCGCAGTTCCGGTATATCAATTTTCTTCAAACTCGGCATTTTAGCAACATATTTAATCCCCAGTAAATAGATTGTGGAATCGTACATACAGTGAAATGGCATTAGATTTTACAGGGAAGTCGAAAGAAGTACTTCCTGTCTAGTCCATTTGACTCAGAACATAAGTTTCTAGAGGTAAAGTTCTGTCTTAGGAGTGGAAACAGAAGTATCTCCTGGGTCTAACCACTGTTTTTTTCTCACTGAGGACCCATTTTTGGTCCTCAGTAACAAGACAGTCTAAAATCGGGAAGGCAGTGCAGCATTGCAGAATATAAACGTTAAAAATAAATATTAAAATAATACCCTCCAAGACGAAATTTGGATGAAAGATGAACCCAAATTATCACAGACAGCTCCCCTCTAATTGGGCCTTTAAAATCCGGTGTTACTTTTCTCCTGATATCAGGACACGGTGCATAAGCTGATATAACTAAAGTACCTGCAATAAAATAAACAATGATTAGAGCTCGGCAAAATTGAGGGCCATTTTGATGGTGCAAAACACTTTGGTATATGCTGCAGTTAATTGCCGTCTACAGCCAGAACCAATGAAAAAGTTGCTATCTTTGAGACAGATGTCCTCCTTGGAGTGATCTCAGTCATGTAGGTCAAACACTGCAGTAACCAAAATTCTGTGCCATTTGGATCTTATTTATCAATCCAAAACTAATTAATAAGCAAAAGGTTACATACCAGGTGATTTAACTGTTTCTCTACCAACTCTGGCCGCCATACTGAGTGAATCCTTACCACCGTCAATAGCAATGCCCAACTTTATCATAATATCACACATTGCTTCACATGCTCTGAACAATTTTGCTCCTTCACCCTCTAATTTAGCTGCCCACATCCAATTTCCTGAACATTTAACATCCTGCAAAAATTTGATAAAAAATGGTTAAATTATGGGAAATGCTGATGGACACCAAGGTGAGGGTGACTAGTATATATTTTACCCTTTTAAAGTTGTTTCCCCTAGGAATAACATATCAAAAAATATCTGTGGTGAAACACCTATACAGACTTCCCTTATTTCATTTCTCACAAAATGGTCGACCAAAATTTCTTGAACCTCGGCAACTGAAGAACTACAGCCGATTTTGATCGAAAGAATACGAAAGTCATCAAGTACATACAAATTCAAAATACTATATTAATTACTAAGTACTTACGAAAAACGCTATGTTTACTTTAAAAAGACTTTTAATATAAAATAAATTAAATCAAATAGGAATAAACATTAGCCGCACGCCAAAATAGTATGTAAACAAGCAACCTTCATAATCTTATCTCATATAATGTGTTTACTGCACACGCTAGCGCACTCATTGCGATGTTCAAAATGTCTTGGCCGACCTCTAGTTATAAAGATAATTATAAGGTATAAAGCAGAATTTAACCAAGAAAGGCATTTCCTCGATCCCTATCCACCTTAACCGGTGACTTTTTTGCCCGAATGCCAATGAGAACCTTGAGGGACGTCGTTTCGATTATGAAACCCTGGTAATAAAGGCTTTACGAGGAAATTTTGAAGTGTCTACTACAAAAAAAAAAAAAATCGGCCTCCAGCAAGTCTTGCAGGAGTGGCAACGAAGTATATTGCATTGGGTGGGGAGCACTGAAGGTGACAAAAGTAATTTGTAAACTTTAGCCATGGAATCTAAATTCCATCTTTACTTGCACATCCCTCGTACGTATAGAAAGAATACTCAATTAACGCAAGAATAATAAAATACAAACTTGCAATGACTTTCTGTATTTATTATACAGAAAAAATATACTCTATAAAATGATACATATCTCTATCCTAGGGGTGAAATAAAACAAAAAAGTGAATTTTGTTAGCGAGAGGTTATGGCACTCAAGCTGCCAGTGTATGTCAAATATTTTAATAGCACACAAATTCTTGAAGTATGTTTTTATTGATTCACCTTGAGTGTTGATATTTTAGCAAAAACTAAATTACTGATTGCCTCAGCCACAGACATTCTGGCTCCTGCTTTTGGGCATAGAAGTCCTTTGATTGGTTGTTCACCGATTGATGTAACTGTACCCACCTAGAAGTCAGAAATATTGTTCAAAATCAGAAACTTTTACAAAAATGTGATAGAACTAATTTACAATGCTCAAAACAAAATTAAAGGGTCCACCAGAGAGAAGAGGCCGCTCAACATACCAGACCTATATTGCACATGCAAGCATCTAATAATCTTCTCTAATTGGTATCCAGGCGAACCCTAAAGTTTGACCCGGAAACGTAGGAAAGGAAATTTCCTGCGCCTCAGGTCTAGTGTATATATACATGGTCGATGTGAAATGAAATCGCAAGTACAAAGATGCACTGGGTCCAATTGTATGTATTTCTTTCAGCAGGACCAACTTCTAGAAATGAATATAACCCCATGGACCACAGGAGTCATGCAACCTCCAAGAATAACTTGCAATGACTTTATAAACTTGCTGACCCTTTAATTAATTATAAGCAATAAGATGAAATAATATAAATACCGTGTTATACATAGATAAAGCTGTGATTGCAAAGTCTGCGATTGGCGTGTGTAAAGGCCCAACACACTGCTGTTGTGCGATCAGACCCGTCACGCAACGATCAACTTTATTCGTTAGAAATCGTTTACTGCAGACTGATGGGTGGCGTAACACTCTATCCAAAGCCGCTTCAATTGTCAGCCCAGGATTTAGCCTTAATTTTTCTAAATGTATCTTTTTCTCTTTCAAATGAAATTCCTAGAGAGAGAGAAAAAAATTAATAAATATAAAATGTAACAGAATGTCAAATACTAAAATGGCTCCAGTCTAAAGATCAAACTGCTCACAGTTATCATAGTGTGACTTCAAAAATGTCTTTTGCTGTATGCTATTTAGTGTTCTTGCACAAACAGCACAAAGATCGCAAAATACATATAGCAGTTGTAGACAGTAAAACAAAAAGTAAATAATTTTATAGAGCTAAATGGATTGTATTTACCTTCCTTGGCATTTTGCCGAGCACTAAATCCAGATCTAGGTCGAATGGATGAATGTGGCCACTGGACTTGTAACTGCCATCCATATATTTCTCTTCATCTGGCGTTTCCTCAGACAGTACCACCTATTCAGTTAAAATAGTTATTAGATCAGCCAAACTCACTCACCATCTGCTGGCCGACATCTGGATGAAAAAGACCATTAATTTCAGCTTGCTTGTACTCTTGACGCCACCAGCATTCCCAATTAAGGTACTTTAACGGACAGCCAATAATGTTAAACATTATTTTTTGAGAGCATAGCTAAGGCTCAGTACCGTCTCCCTTCATGTCAGGCACCATTTAAAGAATATCTCAAAATTCAGTTGGATTAAGACCAGGATCTTTTAGGCTTGCCATTTTGAAGTTCGGATATTATAGATGCTAATGCAGATTTGTATCACTCGAAGTGCACTAACTGGAAAACAAGACACGTCACTCGATTAAGGAAAACACATCCCCCAAGACTATGAATCATCGTTCCAAGACCATCACCTACCGTTCAACCCGCCACAGCAAGATTAAATAGGCTTTTTTTTTATTTCTAAAAAAAAATTTAACCCATAAAATATGAACAAATCACTCAAATTTTGCTCACATGTATAAATATACAGGCGGTGGAAGGACAAGTGGCAACCTACCAACCGAGGCAGGTACAGAATGATTACATTGTAGAGAGCCAATAATGAACAAACATATTTGAATTTTAACGTCTCACATTCCTCATTACCACCTAAAAACAATTTTTCCTTAAATATGTTTCAAATAAAAGTGACACATTTCTATGTAGTATGCAGCAAGCATTCCAAGTTTAAAGAAAATTCTTGTAACAGTTTTTTAGCAAATTCTAAAAACCTATTCTGTAAGATTCTAGAACCTATTCTGTAAAACTGCATTTCCGGTTAACTGATTTTCTTCAAATTTGGAATTTATCAATGCTTTGTAATGTGTATGAATTTAATATAGTTGGTAAAAACCATATATTATATTGACGTGATACTTTAGAGGAAGCATAACGCTACTGTTCCCCCTCAGAACCCCCCAAAATGACAAGTATTTATGTGCGTAAGATATTATATCAATCAATCAAACAAATACTTTATTGCTTTTAAGATAAATATCTTACAGCAAGGGTTGAGTCATTTAAACAAAATTATACCAATAAAATTATAAAATAATACAATACCGGAAAAGGTAAAATAAAGTATATTCTTCTTATGGCTAATTACAATAAAACAAAAAAAATCAAAAACATTTAGCTGTATTAAGATCATTGTATCCATTATAAAATAAAGAAAATAGCTAATCAATTTTGAATAAAATTTCTCAACTTTAATGACTTCTTTACATAATGAAACTTTAGTGTAAGATTCTATTATTAATAGGTTAGATAAAGATTCATCATCTAGTGGGTATGAGATATGAATTGAGAGGTGTAACTGCCTAAAGTGATTTAATGTGGGACAAAATAACAGGAAGTGACCTGTACTGTCATTACCAGAGTTACAAAATGGGCATAAATGATCAGGCTCAAATCTGTATGTTTTATTATTAAAATAAATTCTACTAAACTTGTCACTAGACAATCTTACTTGGGCATAGACCCTTAGCTTATTAATATGGCACTGTAGTGAATGATAAGATTCTCCATGTCCCAACGCACTTATATTTCTAAATACACGGTTATATGATGATGAGATTGCCCTAGAAACATCTTTAGATATCTAGTTGTTTTTTAATGACTCCAACAGACTTGGGAGAGAAAGGGACAATAGTTGAGGATCCTGGGCATTCCAAATGTCATCAGCTCCTATTTCCAATAAATAAGCTCTGACCATATGGCACCAGTTAAAAGAAATCTTACTATTTTCAAAAAGTTCTAACAATCTATAATAACAAATTTTTGGTAGCCGATCACTAGGCATTAATAGAAGTTTGAACCACCATCTTAATAATTGTTTAAAAATTCTTAATTTCAAGTGTACTCTTCCTGTCTCTAATCGGACATATGCATCGGGTGTTGAACGAGGAAGGTGTAAAAGTGATTTCAAAAATCTAATCCGTATCCTTTCAACTAATTCTTCATACGGAGCGGCCCATACATCTCAGATCCATACATCAGAACATTTGTGACTAGGCTATCAAAAAGATATATCTTGGACTGCCAAGTATCAATCTTAGTTGAATTTAGAATATTTAGAACAATAGGTTTTGATGTGAGCTTTTAGAGACAAAATGGGCTGCGGAACGGGCGAATTTACCAGATGACGAAAAGAGAATTCCTAGATAAGTAAATGTCTTCTGGACATTTAGGGCGGAGTCTTCAAAATAAAGTCTTTAATATTTGAGACTTCCCGACTTTTTTTAAAAGAAACAATTACGGTTTTTTTATTACTAACTTTTAGACCATTTTCGCCTCAGAATTTTCTAAAATTCTAATTTCTTTTGAACATCCTGCCAGGAATGTCCAACAATAGCAAGATCATCGGCGTATAATAGCATAAGCAAGTCCCGTGAGGGATCAATGCCAACACCCTGCGCCCCGTTACGAGTGAAATACTCCACTAAATTTGCTATATAAATATTAAATAATAACGAGCTCAATATTTCACCTTGCAGTACGCCGGATGTGACACCAATCTCCCCAGACTGCCCAGAGTTATTACTAATGAACATTCTCGCAGAATCGTATAACTGTTTAATAAGTCTAATGGCTTTCGCACTCATACCTACTTTGAACAATTTCAGCTAGGAGGTCGTGCGGCACAGAGTCGAAGGCGCGTCTGAAGTCAACAAAAACAATATAAAGTTGTCTTTTATTTATTCTAAGCTGTAAATTTATCAAGGAAGATAATGTAAAAATTGCGTCAACACAGCCGCGACCCGCCCTGAACCAGCACTGTTTCTCAGGAATGACCCCACTAGTCTCCGCCCATCGCAATAATCTGTTGGATAACATCTGAGTTAACAGTTTAGTCAGCGTATTTATAAGGGCAATACCGCGGTAGTTTAGTGGATCTTTAGGGTTCCCTTTTTTGAATATCACCTTCATTTTTATAGGAGGCTCCACGACATCGGAAATTTTTCCTCTAACCAAATTTTATTCATCAGATTAAGCAAACAGTGAGTCCACTTATCAGGGAGATGTTTAAAAGCTTCGTTTGGGATATTGTCAGGGCCGGATGCTTTATTTAATTTAGAGCGATCCATAGTTTCAAGGAGTTCATCTAATGAAAATTCAACATCTATTAAGGGGTCATAAGTGCTAAATAATATTCATCAATAATTTTTCGGGGGAGGTAAATAGATGAATAGAAAAGGTCACCCAATCGTTAACATTAATTTCATCAATTTCCACTTTTTGGCATTGATATTTACGTACAGTAATCCAGAAATCTGTAGAATTGCGAACATTTCTAAACGCGGACTGAATTTCAGCTGCGTATTTAGATTTAGCATGTTTTATTAAGTCGTTTATCCTTTTTTGGCTTCTAAGTATAATTTAGTTAAATCAAGGGAGAAATTATTTTTCTTGTATAACTTGATTAGCCTATTTATTTTCTTTTTCGACTCGGATCACTCCTTGGTAAACCAGTAATTTTTAAAATTAATAGGTTTAGAGGAAATCGGAGTAGTGCAGAGTATATTCGATACGGTTAACGATTCAGTTACAGAGTTAATAAAATTATTAGATAGAATATTTACATCATTGGCCAAATAGATGTTATAAGAGGACGATAAGTAAGACTTATATTCGTTCCACTTAAATTATTTTGAGTGTGTAATGTATTTCAATCTGAACTTGGGGTGAATTTAGAGAAAATTTAACTTGACAGTGCATGGTCTGATGCTACAATATTTATTATCTGAAAGTCGGAAACCAGTGATAAAGATATAGAATTGATCCATACTAGATCAATAACACTATTACCACAATGGGAAATATACGTATATTGGGTAGGAGTGTCACTAGGTGAGCGGCCATTAAGTACCAACAATCCCATCTCCTCCATTAATTGCACCAACTGAACACCTCTCTTATTTAATTTCGTATATAAGATGATCTATAAGAATTAAATGTTGTTTTCAAAAATCTCATCATCAAGCAAATTTAAATCAGCAATCCTGGCATTAAAATCGCCGCCGATAATAATATTAACATTACTATAAATTGTCATAATATCAAAAAGTTTATCTTTAAACATACTTAATACAATATTATCATTTAAGTCTGGTTTCATATACACGATACAAATAACAAAATGACAATGCTCAATATTTACAAATAAAAATATCCAGAGATTAGTTTTATCAATAATAGTAAGATATTATAAGGAGTTTAAAGACAAGCGTTGGATACGTTTGCGAAAAAATCACAAAAACCTGAAAGAAAAAACAAATTCAGTAAAGTCACACTTCGGTTTGATGGATTTTGCCCGAACCTTTTGTGTCTGATGTGTCTGATTTTCGTATTCAGGGGACCCCAAAACATGTATTTTCGGTGAAAACTCAACCGGGAAAATCGGGCACGATCGCAATAGTTACTAGGAGTAACAGAAGGTAAAAATATAACATGAACCATAAATAAAAAGCAAAATTTGAGATTATTCTGGAACGCTGAGCAAGGCGCTCAAATTCAAAAGGAAATGTGATTACCTTAATTAATGTTAATTTCACTTTTTTTAATTCAGTTATCGTTTAGTGATTACAATGCTGTAGATAAATGAATATATATGATGGGTTGAATAGTTTAGTAAAGTTGAGGAAGTTTAGAATCAATATTGTAAACAATTTTAATTAATACTGTGGCAAGATAGGTTGACAATCTTGGTATGTGCAATTGTATTATGTGCAACTCGGTATGCACAGCGCTGATTACTGATTCCTTGAGTACCCAAAATCTGCAAGATAAGCAATATTTCCAAATTTTAAAAGCCAGTGAAGAGTGCGCTTCAGCGAAAGTGCACCTATGAGATGTGCCGCTGAGAATCTTATAGGACATATTGTTTTGGTTGGGTCTCAGAGCTAGAAAACATCAAGAGATATTTTCCGTGATAGCCTGCTTCATTATGTGATCATTGGATAATTTCAGGCATTTGCTCACCAATAGGAAGTCTTATAAACATATAAAAAAAAAGAAGGAAAATCATTTTCCACACTGTTTTGAAAAGTGTTTTACTTTGACCTAACTGGAAGGAGTTTTCCTTTATACCTGACTAAGGCCATATGTTGTTTCCATTTTTAAAAGGCCTTGTATTTATGATTGCTTAAGGACAATGCCTTCTAGAAATGGAAACAACATGTGGCCTTAGTCAGTATAAAGAGAAGCCCCTTCCATAATACCCAGTCAGGACATAACAAAATAATCCCCAAAACAGTGGGTAAACAACTTTGCTGTGTTATCACACTGTTTAGCCTGAAGATGGGCTAAACTAACGGATGATCAAAAACTGAAGACCAACATGGAAAACTGAAAAGAGCCGGCAATTTTCTCTTGAAAAGAAGATGTCATAATCCGTTCAACAGAATACTTGGGAGTGGTATGGTATGGATGCTGGTTGCTCGACATATTTAAGAACATTACCATTGGAACTCACATTTTTTTGTCCTGTAACAGTGCCAACTATGTCTATAGGACAGCGCTCTCTTGCTGCTATTTCTTTGATTCTATCCAGCGATTCCTGTTTGACCAAAATGGCATTCGACTCTTGATATTCAGCGCCCCATAATTCTAAAGTGCTCACAGTTTCATCGCCAAGTGTAAAAAGTTTGGTGAAGATGACGGCCCCTTCAGGCTCTACTAGCTCTTTTAGTACGTTTCCTATGAAAACAAAAAATAATAATAAATCAGATGTGTGAGACAATCTGACGACTTTCTCTTTTTCTAATTATTATAATTTCATAAGAAATTTTCTTTCATATTGCTGCTTTAAAATGTCCAGTTGGGCTGGGCCATGAAAATGGTGGTAGATTTTTACTTGAACGGCCTTGTGTAGAGCGACTGTATGTCAAAACCAAGAAAGCTTGTGCAAATTTAAATTTAAACTAACTGGCAGACATGGCCCCCAAATGTTGTGCCACTGGTAGAAAGCCTCGGCGATTCCAGTGGAGCAGCGAGCCAACCCTAACGCCCACATCGTGGGGCTGGGCAACGTGGCACCTGGTTTCCCCTCTCCGGTGTCACGGCTAACTAGGGCTCTGGCGGGTCAACGATTATCCCCCGTTGGCTTCCTATTTTTCTTACCATCCTGCTGTATCCCAGGTTACCCTATCCTGCCTCTATATCCGGCTCAATCCTACGGTGTATGCGACCCGTGCCTATAGGATGGTTGGTCCCGGAGCCTAATCCCGGGGTCGTTACGGAGCCTCTGGAGATACCAGGCGCCCTCCCAGAGTAAGTAGCCTTACCCGGTCATTGCGGGGCTCTCACCGGGTGGACCTCACTTCCCCAGCTAATCGTGGGAACAACATGGAGCAGCAAATAAATATAAATTTCGAACAAGGACCTTCGGAGGAGCAGGCTGATGCCCCCATTTCCGAGGCCACCATACAACCTCCCGGGAATCCCTAAGGTGTCATCTCTAGAGGAGGTTGACGAAATGTCAGATTTTGACATTCTTGTAGCCCGTCTGTCAGGCGCGTCCAACAGGTGGGTGCAAAGGTTAGTCGGACAGGGCACTGATCTGGTAGTCGCAAGACGATCCGTGATCAGGGAGAACTTCGTCCGTCAACTTAATGAAAGGGCTCAGGTCGAAAAGAGGCCGCGTTCGGAGGAAAGTACCCCGAAAGCATCGCGGCCTGCGAAGAGGGCAAGGTCTCGTACCTATGGGGAGGCTTTGTCCTTGAAGAGGGTTGCGATTGCCGCGTGATTACCCGAACACGCAGTTGGAGGCGGAAAGGCCTAAAGCCATTCAAAAATCCCTGCTGTCCACCATGGCGGCTTCTACGGAAGACCGTCAGGTGCGTTTTCTCCTTAAATGCCCTAAATCAGGGTTCTCCTACTTACTTTGTGCAGACAAGGAGAGTGCGTCCTGGGTGACGGAGGTCGTCCCTACGCTACGGCCCTGGGAAGGCGCTGCCCTCAGGGTCCTGGTGGGGGACGAGGTCCCGAAGCCGGTGACGTGCTCAGTTTTTGTGCCCCATGAAGATGGCGAGCCAGTGAAGGCACAGAAGGTTGTCAGCCTCTTGAGGTTTGGCAATCAGGGTCTCAACCCCGGCTTGTAGATGGTCATGGGATGTGTTCCGGAGAGCAAGGGTCAGCTCTTCACTTTCTCCATGGGAAGGGAGTCCCTGGAAGTCCTGAGGAGTCTGGATATGGCTCCATTCTTTGGTTTGGTAGGCTGAAGTTCCGGACCAAGGGAAAATTAGGCGACGAGGATGGAGTTGGGGCTACAAAAGTGGGTTTCCTCCACCTCTAAGCTGGCGCGGGCCCCCGCGGCGGTTGTTCCGACGGCGGAGGCTCGCGCACATTTAGCCGGCTATAAGGCAGGTAAAAAGAGAGGCAAGAAAACTGACAGGGAGGAAGGCATGCCCGTCGCCCTGGGCGGAGCCGGGGTCAGCCGGCTATTGAGGCTTCAAACAACTCAGAGGTGTCTGGCGCCCGGGGATGCCCGAGGGGCCCAGCTCTCCTTCCCGACCCCCTACTACATCATAGGATGGGGATACGGGTCCTGCAAGCCAACCTCCATCACGCCAAGGCCGCTTCGGCGGTCTTGTGCAGGAGGTTTGAATCGGAGCAACTACACATCGCTCTGGTGCAGGAGCCGTGGCTCGTGGCCGAGGAAATCAGAGGCATTCGCCCATTTCAAGGTAAGGTATTATATTGTAAGGGGTCTGGGAAACCCAGAGCCTGTATAGTCCTTAATAATCAGATTGATGGTAACTTACTGCCGGCACTTTGCTCAGGCGATTTTGTTACAGCAATCATCTCGGCACGGACCGAAGGTGGAATCAGGAGGCTGGTGGCCTGCTCCGCCTACTTTCCCGGTGAGGACCAGACTTGCCCGCCGGACCTGATGGGAGAGATCGTCGACTTCTGTGAGGCGAAGAATCTTCCGCTCTTCGTGGGATGTGATGCCAACGCACACCACCCAGCATGGGGGAGCAACAACTGCAACAGCAGAGGTAAGTCCCTTTTGGAATTTATCTATGGTAAAGGGTTACTAATATCTAATTTAGGTAGGGAACCCACTTTTGTTACGGTGGCCAGGAGAGAGGTGTTGGATTTGACCCTTACCACCCATAGGTTGAGTGATACATCACGAACTGGCATGTCCGACCATAGGCACATCAGGTTCACCATCGACACCCCCCCGTTGCTACAGATATCATTCCGGAACCCTCGGGAGACCGACTGGGAAGGATTTGTGGATTTCGTCAAGAACAGAGTAGAACAGGGAATCTCCGATGGGAGAGGGGTGGAGGGTCTTGAGCGGGCGGTTGAGGAAGTGCAGGAGGCTATAACCGCGGCCTTCCAAGAAAACTGTCCGGAAAGGTCAAGACCACAGAGAGGAAAGACGGTCTGGTGGAACAATCACCTTGAGAAACTGGATCGTTTATCGGAAAGCCCTCACGCAGTACAATAAAGAAATTAGGAAAGCCAAAAGACGTTCGTGGAAGAAGTTTTGCGAGGAAATCGAGGACTCCTCCTCGTGTGCCAGAATCCGCAGAGCGTTGGCCCAAGATGGTACTGCGAAGGAAGTAGGGTTCCTCCGGAAGGAGGACGGAACCTTCACTGTCTCCGAGGAGGAAAGCTTAGAGTTTCTCGCGAAGACGCACTTTCCAGGTTCATCCCGACTTGTAAGCCCAGAGGTGGCGGGAGTCCCGGAGGAAAGGCATATTAGACCATCCCCAGAGGACTGGAAACTCGCCACTCTCATCATGAGGCCTTGCAAGGTCAGGTGGGCTATCAACAAATCCCAACCTTTCAAATCCCCTGGGATGGATGGGATTTACCCAATCCTCATACAAAAAGGACTAGATATTCTTCTACCATACCTGTGTAGAATCTTTAGGGCATGTATAGCCCGAAGACATACACCGGTACTGTGGCGTAGTGTCAAGGTGCTCTATCCCCACAAGGTGGATTTCGCCAGGCTCGCATATACCGATTAGCCTATCCTCTTTCCTAAGCAAAGCTCGGGAAAGATTGGTGGACAGATATATAAGGGATGAGGTCCTGTGTCTAAACCCCTAAGTGCCCGCCAATACGCTTATCAACCACTTAGGTCGGCTGAGGCCGCACTGGATGATCTTAACAGGCTGCTATCAAAATCCTTGGTGGGAAAGGAAATTGCGGTAACTACCTTCTTGGACATTGAGGGAGCATTCAAAATTGTCTCGCGCACCTCGGTCATCAGTCTCTCTGTAAAAGAGGAGTACCAGCAGCTTTATGCGGCTGGATGGAGTCTGGCCTTAGTAATCGAATTAACATTTCTACAATAGGCCAGACCACCCTCAGGGTAAAAGTAGGGAGGGGGTGTCCATAGGGAGGAGTGTTGTCCCCTCTGATGTGGACACTGGTCGTTGATGACCTCCTCCACCAACTATCTGCGGATGGCTTTGACAGCTTAGGCTTCGCAGACGATTTGGCGATTGTGGTAAGAGGTAAACACCCTACTACGATTGCAAGCAGCTCTTAACTTCGTCAGGAACTGGTGAATGGAGGAGGACTTGTCCATAAACCCCCATAAAACCGTAATAGTTCCTTTCAAATTACGCCACAAATTGGAAGGCTTAGACCACCATCACTTGGGCACACTCCGATCCCATTTGCAATAGAGGCTAAGTATCTTGGTGTTACTTTTGACCGCAGACTCACTTGGAATCAACACATTGACAAATTTCACACAAGGCCAATGAGTCATTTAGTAGGTGCAGACGGCTTTGCGGGAGAAACTGGGGCTTGCGCTCAAGTTTGATACTTTGGATCTACACTAGGACCATCAGACCCATGGTCACATATGGGTCGGTGGTGTGGTAGACCAAGAAGCTGTAGAAGGGGGCTGCGGAAAGGCTGGGTGGGATCCAAAGACAAGCATGCCTGGGTTCCACGGGGGCAATGAAAACCACCCCGACTGCGGCGCTGGAACTCCTCCTCAATTTGCCAACACTACACATCCTCGTTCAAGGCGAAGCCAGAATGGGGATACGTAGGCTCTTGCAGGGGCCGCCTCCCATCACCTCTAGGAACGATCATAATAACCAGAGGTTGATAGAGGAAATCAAGGCTGACCATCTTCTTGGAATGCCAACTGATAGGATGGTTCCTAGGTATCATTTCGAAAGGAACTTTGAAATTGTTATGCCAAGCAGAGGCAAATGGGGACTGTGACCCCCCATGTTCGGTAACTCGATCTGGTATACAGATGGATCAAAAACTCCGACTAGAGGCAGGCCTAAAGTTAAGATCAAGGCCAGCCTAGGGAAGTACGCCATAGCGTCTGCGTTGGTGGAAGAGAACACCAGGACAGAGGTAGCCAAAGCTCTTTATCAAGAGGCATTTGCCTAAATTTACCAGAGATCTACTGAGCCATACCCGATGGGATATAAGGCTAATTGTGGGTCTACTAACAAGGCATTGTAGGCTGAATAGACACATGCACTATCTACAACTTGCAGATAGTGCGGTATGCCGATTCTGCAAGGCAGAGGAAGAAACCCCGGCGCACATCCTTTGTGAGTGCGCCGGCGTGGCCGAGGATAAGGTTTCTTCAATTGGGGACAGGCAATCCCGAAGCTAGAGCTTCATGACGGAGCCGCTCTCAGCTTTGCTGGGAATGATTAGGAGGGCAAAGCTGGGGGTTGTGCTATAATTTAAGGGGATCCACAATAGACCTCGCCTTGTAGGTCGCAGTGGAATGAGGCTCCCCCCCCCCGTTACTAATCTAATCTAACTAGCAGGCATCCAATACCCCTCTATAATCAATTTTTTCAAAAAATGTTTCTAGTAAAAGTGATAGATATATAAGTGTGTAGATAGTATAAGAAGTTTAAAGAAAATCGTTGGAGCTGTTTTCAAGAAAATCACGAAAAACTGAAACAGAACTGAGTTCAGTAAAGTCGTACTCCCGGTTAATGGATTTTGCCCAAAATCTTTGTGTCTGATGGGCTGGCCTAACCAGTATACCAAGGTTGAGGTTTCTGCGACTATTCTGTTTCTGGTGAAAACTCAAAATGGAAAATCTGTCCCGACCGTAATACTCCCTCTGACTAGGAGTGAGAGAAGAAGAAATTGACTGGCTGGCTCAGTTTAGTTATATATATTTATTTATTTTTATGATTACCGTTTCCACCGGCTCCCTGATCGTGTATACTTAGAATTGGATTGCCATTTGAGTCTTCAATACAACTTCTAATTACTCTGTTCAATTTATTTTCCATTTCTGCATCACCTCTCTGCACAGCGTTAAAATCGAGATCACTCTCGTTGTCTCCTTGTACCTGGAAACAAAGAAATTGATGTTCAACATTCACAGCACTTCCTCTTTCTGCAACTGTTATGCCTCTAACCTCTAAGTGGCAATTTTTTTTTTTAATTCCAACTTTCACTAAAGATTGTTGTGGTTGGTTCCGCAGAGTTGGAAAGCATCAGTGACATTTTCCGTGATTGCCTGCTTCTTTTTGAGGTTATCGACCGGTTTCGGGCGTTCGCCAGACCCAAATCCAAACCCAAACAGGTATTCCTCTGTACACTCAGGTTCCTTTGTCCACCCTACCCCTACTGACCTAGTTTAAGAATTTGATTTTTAAATAAATTTAAAAGAGCAGTCAGTGTGTAAATTGAATTTGCTCTGTGCAAGTCTATTATCACACTGTTTGGCAAACACATCCTGAAGATGGGCGAACGTCCGAAACCGGTCGATGAGCTCAAAAAGAAGCAGGCTATCACGGAAAATGTCTCTGATGATTACTAAAGATTATTGTCCTTAACATCACAGAGAAGGTGGAACCGCATACTGCATTGAAGAGACATCTTAGGAGGATTGCCTACATCGCCATAACATTTTGCCACTACTCAAAATAAAAAGACAAATCTCCCTTAGTTTCAGAACAGAAGCAATGTCTAACATGTTTAGTTATCTATGTTCTTTATATTTAAATACTGATTCAGTGGTGATATTGTAGCTGCAATCTTGTAGGAGCATTGACTTCACTCAAACATCAGACCACCGCCATTGTCGCCATCTAAACAGAGCACAGCATCTTTGCAGCAAGAGCACAACGGCCACAAGAATAAGAATTGTCTCTCTGAAAACTGGCTGTCACAAACTACTGGTCCTTTATCTTCTGGTAAATCTGTCTGAATTCAGTTGTTCTTCCCAACAGGTTTCCTTTCTTAAGCCAAAGAAGCTTAATAAAAATTGTAAAATATTATTTTGTATTATTATTATTACCTCGATAGAACTTGCCGATCCTCCGCCAACCCCAATTCTATAAACAGGTCCACCAATTTTCACGATTTTCATTCCTAAACAAAAAAAAATCTGGTGTGGAACACTCACACGAATTTCTCTTACTCTAATTCATACAATATAATTATTTACATTTTTTTTAAATGGTAAGTTACAATGGTCTTATATGGTACGCACTACGTAAAAACTAAGAAAGTTTGGGCAAACTTAATTTCAAACTAACTAACAGACTCCCAAATACCCCTCTAAAATAATTTTTTTCTGTAAAATGTTAAAAATACAAATGATACGTTTTTATCTTGGAAATGCAGCAAGCTTTCCAAGTTTAATCGTTGTAACCATTTTCGAGAAAATTCCAAAAAATTGAAAAACATACTCTATAAAACTGATTTTCTACAAATCTGGAATTCTATCAATGCTTCTAATGTATATTAATATTATGTAGGTAGTAAAACCAAATATTATATTAAAGCGGTACTTTAGAGGGAAGCATAACGCTACTGTTCCCCACAACCCCCCCAAAAAAACAACTTTCCCGGGAAAATGTTTCAAATAAAAGTGATATAGTAAATTCGCACTTCCGATTATTGATTTTGTCCGAAACGAAAACTTCATGCCTGAGACGGTGGTAGTGCCTCCAAGTTTGAGCTTCCTGCGAATTTTTATTTTTGAGATATTCTCTTAACACACGGCACATGTACGCTAAAAATATTTTTTCTGCATTCAGGGGACTCAAAACATGTATTTCCGGTAAAAACTCATTTTCGAACATCTGGAGCGATCGCAATACTTGCTCTCACCAGGAGTATGAGAAAGTCAAAAATCAAGCGTGAAACAGGCCCGTACCATGTCATTCAT
This sequence comes from Triatoma infestans, assembly GCA_011037195.1. Taxonomy (NCBI): domain Eukaryota; kingdom Metazoa; phylum Arthropoda; class Insecta; order Hemiptera; family Reduviidae; genus Triatoma; species Triatoma infestans. Next base: position 101,356 of record JAAEAF010000776.1, read on the forward strand.
GGAGCATTAAATAGAATATTGGAGCATTAAGTCTGACTGACTGCAGACCACAAGTCAATCCAATGTGGTGGAACCGCAGCGCCTTATTAGACTCCCCGCTCTCTTCATCTTATGATATTCGCATACAATTGTTAGCCTATTGTACTATCTCTAAACAGTAAAGAGTTACCTCTTGCTGGGTGCACTTTATTCGTATGCTGATGATCCATTGTGCCCACACCGCCAGTGAACATAATCGGCTTAACCCACTCAATTCGTTCATTATTGCTATCGTCAAGGCCAGTTGCTCTGGTAAATCCTGCGATTATTGGTTCACCAAATTTATTACCGTAATCTGACGCACCATCACTGGCTTCTATAAGAATTTTCAAAGGTCTCGCTAAGTTATCAGGATAATGATAATTCCTGTTCTCCCAGGGTTGTTCATAACCTGTAAAAATAATTACAAACATAAATTTGGAATTCTAGTTTCTAATTCTAACTGGTTGGGCCAACTGGAGTTGTTATCATCCCAACACCGCCTTTTTCCAATATTCTTGGTTTTGTGGACTCCACACATGTACTTACCAGTGAAAACTCATTGTCGAAGAAATTGGCAAGATTTGCAATACTTCATCTTACAGCAAATGAGAGAAAATAAAAATTACCTGGTATGAGTAAATTTCCAACCGAGTAGCCAGCAGTGCCTGCAATACAGTTGCCTCCTCTTCCAACGGCCTCTACATCTCGTATTCTTCCTCCGGTACCAGTTGTAGCACCGCTGTAAGACAATGCAAATTACTTTTGTTGGGCATAAGTTTAGTTTTTTATTTTTATACCATAAACACAAAAATATTTTTATACAGTCTAGCAATCTGACTGTATTCGGTCAGTTGCGGCAGGACAAACAAGATGTAATCAACAAATACATACCTAAATGGGGCCACACCTGTAGGGAAATTATGAGTTTCTGCAGTAAATATTATATTTAATTTAAGATTATCTTTCTTGAAGGCACTCGCTTGGCATACATCTACTGGAATTAAACGTGTTATTTCAAAACCTTCTATTGCACTGAAACAATTTTAGTAGCATTACTTTATATGGAATAAATAATTCGGTTGTAAGTATTTCAACTTCTGATAGCGTTTTTAATATAATTCGCATATGAAATACCTGCTGTTATCACTGAATTTAATGACATTATTCGGATTAGAAGATTTTTGAGTAGCCACAATCATGTCAATGAGAGACTGGCACTGTTCGCAGCTATCCAAGAATAATTTACCCTAAACACAAAAATTTGACAAAACTATTAAAAGTATATAAAGATAACTGAAATGTTATTGGTGCCTTCTCTTATTGCCCTGCATCTAGCGCATCTGTTAGTCTAGCGCAGTGATTCTCAACCTTTTTTTTGTTGCGGCACATATTTAACGATTTCAAAATTTGGCGGCACACAAAGAAAAAGATAAAAATTATTTACTTACTACAACACACTGCATAAATAGTTTATGACAAAAATTTTAAATATACGAAATAAACTAATATATACTACAATAATAACTAAACATTTATTAAGGGATTAATTACAAGCTAATAATAAAAATATTTTTAATGCGAAATTTGAGCTTGATGTTTTTTGATAATTTCATTTATATTTGGTCGTAAAAATGACAATGCTACTCTCATATCGTCTTCTACATTTAACAATCTTGATCTTTTTTTAGTTTTAATGTTGGCTAATGCTGAAAATCCGAATTCACACAAATAAGATGTGGAAAACTGTAATAATATGTTTAAAGCTTTTTTGGCTATCATTGGATAATCGCATCTGATGTTAATCCAAAATGAATTAATTGATTCTTCTGAATGTTTTAAAATTAAATCTCGATTATTGGAAAGCAAAATGAGTTCTTCCTCTTCATTCAAAGTTAAGTCAAATACAGAAGTATCCGTTATGAGAAATGGATTACGAACCCAATCAAATTTCTTAATATCTAATTTTGGGAAATAATGAATAATTCTCTCCTCTAATGTTGTCAAATGATCAACAACAATTAATTTAATAGTTTTATAACTGTCTTTAGGGACTGACTCAAACTTTTCTAAATTGCCTTCCTGAGCTTTATTTTTCCATAAAGTTATTTGTTTTTTGAATCCCACCAGCTTATCGGTTGAGTTTAAGATATTTTCATTAGGCCCTTGCATACTTGAATTGATGTTGTTAAAAATAACAAAAATGTCTGATAAGTAAGCCAGTTTAGTACACCATATTTTATCTTCCAACAAATGAACAAATTCATAATTTTTATTTTGTTCAAAAAAATTTTCATTTCGTCTTTTAATTTCAGCACACGAGATATAACTTTTCCTCTGGACAACCATCTTACTTCTGTATGGAGTAACAAGGATTCGTACTTGGCTTCCATAGCTTGGCATAATTTACTAAATAATCTACTTTTTAATGGTCTTGATTTGATATAATTAACCATTTTAACACATTGTTCCAGAACTATTTTCAAATCTGATGGCAAAAATTTTGTAACAAGTGCTTCTCGATGCAAAAAACAATGGGTAACTAATATATCCTCATTCAGTTCTTTAACATGTGCTACAAATCCTTTTAGATGTCCAGTCATAGCTGGAGCACCATCTGTGCAAATGCCAATACGTGACTTCCAAGAAACTTTAATTTCTTCTAAATATGAACTAATTACTTGAAAAATATGTTTACCAGTTGTAAAATCAGGTAACTCCCGACAACATAAAAATTAATTAATTATATCATTTTCGTGAATAAATCTAACGAATGCAATTAATTGAGCATTTCCTGTAATATCTGTTGTTTCGTCGACTTGTAGAGCAAAATTCGAATTTGCAAGAGTTTTTGCAGTATTTTGCTCAATATTTTCTGACATATCTTTAATTCTGCAATGGATTGTATCATTTGAAAGTGGTATTTTGCAAATATCAATATCAGCTGATCCACCAATCATTGTTTTTACAATTTTGCGACAAGCAGGTAATATAATTTCTTCAGCCAAATTGTGAGGTTTAAGTTAACAGCAATCAATTCAGCTATTTCGTAAGAAGCTACTTGAGCCTTTTCAGACACACATACTTGTTTTTCAAAAACTTTTACTTGCTTAATTTTTGATGATAAAGACCTTTCAAAGTAGCTTTTATCTTTTGTTGAAAGCGAAGGATGATTAGTCACCAAGTGACGTTGGAGTTTGCTAGGAACCATAGCACTATTTGATAATTTAAAACCACACATCACACACTCGGGAACAACTATGTCATTTTCCATTGTAGAGATAAATCCAAATTTCAAAAAATCATCATTATATTTCCGATGGACAAGTATTTTTTTGAGCAAGAAGTATTTTTACTTGTGCCGGGGGTTGGCTCATTAACTTGGTCCCTAACGTTATCATTATCACTATTATCATCATTAAACTTTCTTCTTTTTAACCATTTATCCATTTTCAGAAGGATCTGATAAAATAAAAATAATATTGTCGAAACATTTAAAAAAAATGGTTCAAATATTACCTTTGTATTTATAATAATCTAAATTATGCACTCACTTGTAATTTATGAATATGGAAAATTAAACTTTTCTGAAATTGTGAAACTTTCACTCAAATACAATTTTCCGTAGATAAAACTTAAATTTTATGCGAAGAATACAGACAGTGTGCGTGTGCAGCAAGTCAGCACATAAGCTCGGGATTCCCCGTGAGATGTGTACACAGCGCACGTGTTCAATCACAGTAGCATTTAGTAGAGTGCGATAAAAACAAAAAAAAACTTATTTGGAAAACCGTGTAAAAGCGAAAACGTGTAAAACAAGTACCGTGTAAATCGGGGGATAGGTGTACTGCAAAGTTAATAAGTTTACAAATTTATAAATTGACACTACATGCAAATAAATTAATATTAAACCGAATCACCTACATTTGCCAATTTTAACGAAAGAAAAGGTGCAGTAACTACTATGCAACACCTTGTGAATCCCAACTATCACTAAAACAACACGTTTTGTACGCAGAAGTGGCAAGTGTGCGCCGACTTGAGACATATTCCTATTGCTATGCACGCCGCTTCATCATAATTTGGCACTAAGAAAAAACGCGTTGCAAAGCAAATAATAAAATAATTTATTTTTTTGTGGATTTAAATATATATTCATGTTAAAAATATTTTTCTTTTTAAATGATATAATTTAATAATATTAACATTATTATATATTTGCAAAATTTGGCGGCACACTTTTGAAACTTGGCGGCACACAAAAGTGCCGCGGCACAGTGGTTGAGAATCACTGGTCTAGCGCATCAGCAGCTTTGGTGCGAGAATTCAGTTGACATTGAAAGAAAAGTAGGGAACTACAGTTAAGTAGCGAACCCTGGTAGCGAATGCCGGAACTGAACGGTGCTGGAACCACACGCCACCCATAAAAATCGCCGTCTGGCGCTTAGCTCCTCAAGGGTTCTTCTCAAGCCAAAAGTTTTTATCTTAAACACTTCCCCTTATATGTGCCTTTCGGTAGAAATCTGTCTACAAAAAACTTCTACAGAGAGTTAAACCGTTGTCGGCACAACTCCCAAGGCAACAATACAGCAATATCTTGGGCAGAGGAAGTAGAGGCAGCCCTCGAACATATTAAGAAGCCCTAACCAGCATGCTTAGCTCACAACTTACCTTACTATATGCTCCATTAAACCTGCTGGCAATGCCACCTAGGAATGAGAATAATAGTTCTACAACAAAGAGAAGGAGACAAACTTGGTTTCCTCTCTTAGGGCTCTCTATATGTGCAGGGCTAAAATGTTGCACCCAGGCCAAGGGCTGCTAGCAATCTACGAAGAGTACGTTATTTTAGGCTTGATAGGAAGGGAGACATTTTACTGTAAAGCCTTTAACTGACCAAGGTGACTAAGGCAGCTCAATTTCTTTTTTCTACTCCACCAACACTGTTTACAAAAAGACTTAATGTTATCCCATGATTTTCAAGATGCTAGCGAAGCTCTCAAGCTGATGATAGGGTCATAGGAGCAACAGGAGCACCCTTCACCTGCAGACAATTCCTGTTTCACGCAGTACTGTGAAACTTTATCAGTAACCCTAATATATTTTTTAGAGTAACAGTGTTGGGCTTTACGGTTTGCTTGCTTTCTACAGAGTTGATAGGCCAATACTTTATCGTTACGCACTGAATAATTGAGAATCACGCCAAAAGTGTTTTCATTTTGGTCCGGCCCGCTGGATGCCGCGAAAGTCTGCGGAACACAGAAGGCCGATCAAAGAGAACACTGATTCGATACCCCGAGCGATAATTAAGAGCGTTCAGATCTATTATGTGAGCAGTAGCTCAAAAAGAATATCCAGAACGGTGTGAGCAGCCGGCAGTGCTACAAGCGGCTTCCTATAATAATACCAGCAGGCAAAATTTTTACTGCAGCCGCTAACATAGCTAAACAAGAGAATTAACCTATATTACAAAGTGGTGAACATCTTTGATTTGCGACATGCAATAACTTGATCAATTTTCATATCCAAGGCCACCAATCCATTTAATCACCAAATATTACTTTTACTAGTTTGGTTACATGCGAACATGTAGCTGAACAGCAGACTACAAACATACTTACTTTAAAAAACCAATGTCTACTATGTTCACTGTTTGATTGAGCGAGATCAAAACACTCCACTGTCGTTGGATTCCGTCTTAATTTATTTTTAAATAAATCAGTGTAGTACTTCAGGTCCCACGAATCAAAAGCTAATCCTGAAATAAGTACATTACTTAGAGTTCCAGTTCAGGTGTAGGCCTAGCAATTATATATATATATATATATATATTATGTATATATATATATGTATATATTTAAAAAAAATGAAGCACATCATCTTTTTATTAATTCACACTTCTAGATAACCCATTTTCTTCAAATTTAGAATTATATCAATGTTTCTAATGTGTATTAATTATGTAGGTGATAAAACCATATATTATTGAGGAATGGTGCTTTAGAGGAAACCATAACACTACTGTTCCCCCAGAACTTCCAAAAAACCATTCTCCCGGTAAAATGTTGCACAAAAAAATGTGATTGACTTATGTATGCAGATAGTACACGAAGTTTAAAGAAAATAGTTGGAGCCGTTTTTGAAGAAAACCCAAGAAAAATTGAAAAGAAAAACATTCAGTAATCTTACACTTCTGGTTAATGTTAATGCCTGATGCGATGGTAGTGCCTAAATGGAATACGAAATTTGAACTACCTGCGACCTTTTGTTTTTGAGATATTCTATTAAAACCACGCACTCGCCAAAAACATTTTTTTCTTATTTAGGGGACCGAAATATTTATTTCCTGTGAAAGCTCAGTTTCCAAAATCTGGCGCAATCGCAAAAAGTAGTAGAATTTTAAGGGAAATTAGGCCTACCTAATTCATTGTTGACTCGTTCAAGAGCAGCTCTGCCTTCGGCCATGACGTCTACTACGCCCCAAGTGGCAGGTGTAATCCCATGTGAAAATGTCTGCAGTGGAGTTACATACTGGCATTCTGTCATCTTATCGTGCAGCAGATCTATTAACTGACATCAATTTGGATACAAAATTAATAAAAAAGAAAAAACAAAAAACTATCTGCTGTGACATATTATTGCAGCCTCACTCTTCTGCACTTCCCAATTTGCATGTGAAAATTTTTCTTAAACTCGGAATTTTTACAAAATAAATATTGTCAATATTGTAATGGATGCCAGAAATTATTCTATAAATTTAATTTAATAGAAAATCATTATTTGAAAAATATTCTAACATTCACTGGCAAAAGGGACTATTCAGGTAGAACATCGTGACAGAAGAGTTCATAAAACTTAGTCACTTTTGCCTTTTATCCCTTCTCACAGGGGAGGATTTGAACTTACAAGAGAAGGCATTCCTTCAAGTGAGTCTAAATTCTACTTTAAAACAGAACAGTCTAATTAGACATTCTACCAATATTATTCACAGAGAGAACCTCAGTGCCAGTTTAAGTGTAAACTTCGAGTTAAATCAATCTAGCTACTAAATATTTCATTCAGTGCATTTATTAGTTAATTCGAGAATCACAATTATAATTATCTCGTAAATTTACTAATTTAATATATAATTAAATTTATTTAAAAGTTAAATGAATTATTTATTTAAAAGTGGTTCTTATTCTCTATTTCTAATACTTCTATCTCTATCTCAAACATACACACAAGCCCTTTACCAAACCCTCGTGCTACACGCTACTACTACAATCATACAAACAACATCACATCACACCAACAACATTTCAATATTATACAGGCATTACCTTGAAATGTTTGCTTGTCTTAAATTTTATAACAATTAGAAAATCTAAGGGAAGGGATTAGCTCAGTGGTTAGGGCACTGGACTTACACGCGGAGCTGTGCTGCCCTTAGATTTGTTCTTCCTAGGAGCCCCTAAGCTCACTGTCCGGTGCGAGAGAACAGTGTCCGTTACAGCGAGAAGTGTTGTCTGTAACGAGAGAACATTATCCGGAGTCCGGCAATGCACTGAGAAGGCTCCGGGCGCCAATGACCGTAGATGTTAACGCGCCTCAAATAAAAAAAATCTAAATCTTAAAAAATGAGATTTTTGAGGAAACCATACACTTCCTCTCCTCTCCAAACTTCTTTAAACGAACTTTCTCGAAAAAAGTTCCCAATAAAAGTGATATGTGTTTGTATTCATAGTTAGTGTAACAATAATAATGAAATCCATCGGTGTTTTTTGAAGAAAAATGTAGAAAACTGAAATAACAGTAAAAACTTACTTCTGATTTTCTTCAAATTCATAATTTTGACAACATATAATTAATATTATTTAGAATGATAGAATTTTATATTAAACTATAATAACACTTTAGAGGAAAACATAACCTTAACCCCTCTCCCAAAAACCACCTTATATTGAATTTTTCCGGTGAAATGTTGTAGTGGAAGTTGTAGCTCTTGGTATGTGTAGTTTTAATTCCAAGGAAAAGGAAACTGTTGGAACCGTTTTTGAGAAAATTACGACTTTTGGCTCAGAGAAAGTGGAAGAAATTAAATTATGCTAAGAAATGAAATAATAATAAATACCTTAAATTTTAAATTTTTATCAATGCTAAATTTAGAATCAAATCGTATAAGATATCGCATCGATATTTCAATTCTTGTTACAGAAGGTATGCCAATAACTTTGCAAATCGACACAGCATTACTTGAATATGCAGTAGAGAAATTAAGTCTGGAAATGAATAATTAAATGATAAAGTACCCAGCTGTATATGTTCGTCCAAGATGAATGATTGAACTTCAACTATGGGTTTCAATATTACCTTGGCCCAATCTCTACTAAAAGTGATTTGTGTCCTTGCTGAAGGCTAGATTTGTCGGAGAATGTTTCATTAAGAAATGGATCAGACAATAACCAGTGAACTATTGACAGCTCATTTTTAGTTAATTCCTTTGAAACTTCAATATTATGGCAGCATTCAGTTTCCAAATCGGTGATATTCGGGCATACTGCGACCAGTTCTTCCTTCTTCCTCTCCAAACGTCCAGACTGAAGCCCCGGGCAAGAGTACAAGTGAATTACTGTCATCTGTAAAATATCAAACACATTAGTTTTAGGGAAGGGATTAGCTCAGTGGTAGCGCGCTGGACTAGTAACGCGGAGATCACGGGTTCGAATCCAGCCGTACTACCCTTAGATTTTCTCTTCCTAGGAGCCCCTACAGCTCACTGTCCGGTGATGGACAGTGTTGTCTGTAACGGGAGAACACTGTCCGGAGGCCGGCAGTGCACTGAGAAGGCTCCGGGCGCAAATGACCACAGATGTTGAGACGCCTTAAATAAAAATTAAAAAAAAAAAAAAACATTAGTTTTGTAAATGAGTGACATTCTTAGCTAAGTATTTAAAACCTTTCAGGCAAATTTAACTTAAATGCTTGTAAAAAGTGTTAAACAAACAATTTATTAACATTGTAATAAATAAAGATAAAATAAAAACTGCTTTGTGAAACACTCACACCACTTCCTCTCACTGCAATGTACATTTCTGATTATTTACTTTACGGATATTACCCACTTACAACTTCACATACAACACAAAGTGTACATAGGTAGTTTCAATACTAAAAAAACTGGACGTTTCGGCCTAATGAGGCCATCCTCACCAGTAAACGTCCAGGTTTTACTTTTTCTTACTCCCAATTTGCTCCCAGATATTTGAAATTGAGTTTTCACAGGAAATTTATGTTAAAAGTGTTATTAGCGAATAGTCTGTAAATGTATTAACAGAAACGAAAAGTTAACAGGAAGCTCAAACTTGGTATTATGTTTAGATATAGCCATCGCATCAGATACAAAGATTTCGGGCAAAATCCATCCAACTGGAAGCGCCAATTTTCTGAATTTTTTTTTTCAGTTTTTCGTGATTTTCTCGAAAATGAACCCAATGATTTTCTTTAAACTTCGTATACTATCTACACACAGGAGGAGGAAACTGCTCACTACCTGCTATTTGATTGCGTGGCAATAGTTAAACTGCGATAGAAACCTTTGGTACCTTGCGATCTGAGGAGATAGATACCCAAAAAGATCTAATGATGAAAGCCTTGAAACTCCTTAGAAGAATAGGTTCACTACTAGACCATCGGGGGTTGGCACAATAAGCTTATGGTGGCTGCGGTACTGGGATATTGGCCACCCGAGTTGGCAATCTAATCTACACACATAAATACCTAACACTTTAATTTGAAATATTTTCCCGGGAAAATTGATTTTTTGAGGGTTCTGGGGAGAAAATAGCGTAATGCTTTCCTCTAAACTACCTCTTCAATATAATATATGGTTATACCAGCTAAATAATATTATTACCAATTACGCATTGACATAATTCCAAATTTAAAAAAAAACAAAAATCGGTTAACGAGAGTGCGACTTTACCAGAATAGGTTTTCTGAGTTTTGCACCATTTTATGGAATATGGCCCAAACAATTTTCTTAAAATTTGGCATCCAAAAAATGCACATATGTAAACCTATTATTTTTATCTCAAACTTTTTTCCAGAAAAAGAATTGATATTAAGGGTGTTTAGGGGCTGTGTAACCTTAGACTTCGAATTTTGTTGGGAATTGATAGAGCGTTGGCTGCTGCATTACTACGTAATCACATTCATATACCTACTATACGCTGAAAACCAACATTTACCCCTACCACCACTCTATATTTATCTTAAGGGCAACTAAAAATTCCAAGTTTGTAACAATTTAAAAGTCGATTTTCCGAAACAAAAATATCTCAAAACAAGTGAAGATGAAATTAGATAATATGCCAGTATAAAAAAAAAAATCGCTGCAGTCATTTTTGAGAAAATCGCGAAATACTGAGGAAAAAACATTCAGAAAAGTTCCACTTGGTTTGATGGGACAGAAATGTTTGTGTTATTATACCTAAACGGAAAAACAAGGTTTGGGAGTGTGAGATATTTTAGTCCTACTCTCTTTCGCACACACACGACGATTCGATATATTTTTTCGAACTCAGGGTTATTCCAAACATATATTTTTGGTGAAAATTCATTTTCCAAAATTGTACACGCCATATTCCTCTGACTGCAAGTAAAAATAAATCTGGTTTGAAACATTTACCCGACTTTCTCTTACTAATTATTACAATTTTATCAAGAAATTTTGTTTAAAATTGAAGCGGTACAATGTTTGGGGACTGGGCATAAGCATGGTGGTGGGGATTTTTACTTGTACACCTGAGCGGCCTTATGTGGAGCACTCTATAACAAAACCAACAAAGCTTGTGCAAATTTAAATTTTAAAAGTAATTGAGAGAACCCCCAAGGCACCCACTAAACTCAATTTCTTTAGAAAAATGTTCCAAATAAAAGTGATACGTTTCTACCTATGCAACAAGCAGTCCAAGTTTAAAGAAAATAATTTGACATAATTTTTATGTATTTTTGGGGCTAAATTCATTTTTAAATAATTAAAAGAGACTGGGTTTAAAATTTTACCATCAAGGTGGGGTCATAATTACGAAGAAAAAACTGTCAATGATAAGTTTGCCCTGAGGTACTTTCAAAAAAGGAACATCCCTAATGGTAAACACTGTAAAACGTACATTTCAAACAAATAAATCATAATGTTCACAATGAAAAACAAATTGTTAAATTTAAAGTTCACACAAAAAAAACCCTCAGAATTAGTTACATACCTTGTGGTGAATTTGTTAACTCTTGCCTAGATGATGAAGAAATCTAAATTACTGATACTAATAAAACTAGTAAAAATTACAAGGCTAAAAGGTTATCACAAACATAAATTAACGTCACTTTAGTAATAGTAGGATTATCAACGAATACGTAATAAACACCTAAAAAAAACAATTAGAAATGTATGTTTAACTTAAACAAAGAAAATTACTTTATTAAGAAGAAAAATATCTAAAACTAATATGATTTGTATGATGTATTTATGTTGGTAAGTTGATAACCTTCTATGTATATATATAGTGCTTATGTTTGTAATACATATTTATTGTTAAAGCCAACAAACAACAATATAATTTGATGGCCCAGTAAACTAATAAGTAGTGATATTGGTAGTGTACGAAAATTAAACTCCTTTAGCTTCATAGTTCACTTAAGTAATAAAAGCTAGAATTTTTGGGAGGTTATATAACGTTTGCCGCTCGCTGAAGGTTATTTTCTTTTAGAGATGGACATGAGAGATGAACAGCTTTTTCTTGATCCGAACGCAAACTCAAGCGATAAACAAATATCGTTCAGTAACTCATCTATATAAAAGTTTGTAGACTAGAAAGCCCAGTTTTTACCTTCTCTTACTGTTATAAGAGCAAGTATTGCATTTATTCCAGATTTTTGAAATTGTTTTTCCAACGGAAATAAATATACATATGTCATAATCAATAAAAAGAAAGGAAAACAAGGTAATACCTTGCAGGTAAAGAAAGCGTACACCACTGGGAGAGTTTCTTTACCCAGTTATTACAATTCACCTGCACTTCCAGTTATTACAATTCACCTGCAAGAAGTATCTCCTCAGCGATTCCCGCTGAATAAACACCTAAAGAGAGTCACTGCTACGCAGCAGTAGTCAGCGCTCTATCAATACCCAACAAAATTTGAAGTCAAAGGTTACCCTCAGTACTAGAACATCCTCAATATCAATTATTTTTCCGAAAATAAGTTTCAAATATAAGTAATAGGTTTTTATACAAGCATTTATTACATTTTCATATGTGTATTTATAAGAAGCACTGCCTCCTTAAGATATGTGGCCTGCAGGATGAAACACCGATTCACCTTCTTTGAGAAACTGTTCATTTTTGCTCAAAAACGAACAAAGTATTCAAATTACTCCTTCCCTTAATTGTGGCGTTTATCAGCGATAAAGCTTTGTTTTAACACGATTCTAGAATTTATAATCAGTATTTTTGGTCTAAGCGCAAGACCTTCATGAGGGGCCTCTCCACCTAGAATTAGAATTGTGTAGTTAGTAACGGCGAACATATATTGCCCAACCAACTTTTATATCGATATTTTCAAGATACTGCTGCAACAAAATTGTGAGGTTAACAAAACAGATCAGGTTATATTGCCTCAGATACCCTTAATACTTCGTGAATTGCATATTTCAAAGTTTTTATTTCATTCATACATTGCGTAAAATTATGTATAAAATAAAATCAGTATCGGAAAATTTCGGCTTTCTAACACATTTAAACACAGAAGAATTGCGTAGCGTATTAAATGATGACAATAAATTAGAAGAAATGGTGAAAGATGTTAAACAGGTATAATAATATTAATATAATTTTTTATTAAACAAAAACTTGTTCGATAATCTAAAATTTTTTTTTTAATACAAGTACAGCTAGGTTGGCATACACCAAAGGAGAAAACTTAAAATTCAGAAAAGTTTGTGTTTCGACGTTTCGGACTCCTCCAGGAGTGAAGAAGTCCACTCCCGGACTCTCCTTGACAGTTCCTGAGGAAGCACGCTCCTAGGTGTCTGAAACATCGAAATATAAAAATAAACTTTTTTGAAGTAAAAGTTTTATTCCTCTGCCAGCCATTGTTGCACTGGTATTAATAACAACGGCCATACTGTTATTATTAAAATTAATATTTTGTTTTTAGTGCAAGGATATTGAAAAAGAGAAGGAAATGTTATTAGTATCAAATCGATCATTGGCTGAGTATAATTTAAATCAAGAACCATTATTAATTTTATCAAAAAAACAATTAATTGAATTAAGCGAAATTTGTCAAGATTTATGTAAATCTATTGAGAAAAAGTTCAGTGGATCAGGTCAGTGTTCTGTGATATTACAATTCTTGTTTTGCAATATTTATTGCTTGTTTTAATAAACTTGTCAGTCTCATTTCCTTTAATAAAATTTGTACTCATGACAGTACGTTGGACGGATTAGAGAAATTCTAAACGGTAAAGCCTGTGGCGGCTGTGACGTAATTTTGGAAAATTTACAAAGAAAAATAATCCCAAAATAAAGTTTAGGAAGAAGAGAAGTTTACCCTAATCATCAGAGACATTTTCCGTGGTAGCCTGTTCATTTTGTGGTCATCCCAGCTTTCCAGCTCTGCGGAACCAACCACCACAACAAGTTTACCCTAAGTTTGAAGTCGTTTCCTTTAAATCACTAGCACAGCCTTGTGGCTTTGGATTGAAATTTTTTTTTTTTTACAACTTAGACGCAATGTTTATTGGATAGTTTGAGTGGGTTTTAAATAAATATATAAAACAATAATAAAAAAAAAATAATAATAGCCAAAATCATAAACATTTTTATGTTGTAACTTCATTAGGAGGCATTTCCTGGACATATAGCCTTAGGTACTTTTCTTTTTTTGAACGCAAGGAATCCACAGAAATTAGATTTTACAGTGGAAGGCTTGAAACTATTAAGTAAATATTCGGAGTGGACAAATTTGCAATAAGGTTTAATATGGAACCGTTTACAAATGATAAGGCTTATATGTATTCTTGTCCGCAATATATACATAAATAATTTGATTCGGTAACCCTATTGTGTGTTACTCTGCTCAAGTATGGAATTTTAATTATTATGAACAAATTGATAAATTACGCCTTGCCGTGTTCTCATTACCGATATTATCATTAATTAACGTGTTTTATCATTTTTATACGAAATAAACAGACGTTGGTTTTATCTATAACATTTAATTTTTTTTTTCTCTTTCTCAGCACCAAAATGGGGTGTAAATAGTTTAGAAACAAAATTATCAGTTTTACAAATGGCTACGCAAGAAATGGAAGAAGAATCTGAGGTATGTTTTCTGACTTTTCACATGTTACTTTGTAGTCTGAACGTCAAAAAATTATAGTGGTATTGGGAGGGGGGTGTCTATCACTTAATTTAAATTTAAACTTGCACAAGCCTCGTTGGTTTTGACATAAAGGGCACCACATAAGGTCGCTCAGGTACACAAGTAAAATCCCCACCACCATGTTTATGGCCAGCCCAATTGAACATTTTTGAGTTTTTTGGAATTTTTTCGAAAACTTGTTTGCTTACTTCACAGATAAAAACGTATTTTTTTTTATGCAATATTTTTCCAAAAAAAAATTATTTTGGATAGTTGTGTATGGAATTTTGGGCGTTAATTTCAAATGTTATATAATAGTTGGGTCAGTGTCTTTAGAGCGCTCTACTTATAATCATCACTTCTATACCTGTCAAGCTTAAATAGTTGGTACTTATCCACCTCTAACACCTAACATAAAATATATTAAGACAAATACGTAAAATATGAGTTTAAAGAAAATTTGTTATTTGAGTTGTATTTAAAGGAGAAAAAGAAAGGTGTGAGTGTTTCACAGCAGATTTTATTTTTTTTGTTTCACATGCATTGGCATCGCACGCAATTGTTTTAAACTTTTGATATTTTCCCATTTTTTCAGGGGATTGCTGAATCATTTCTTGATGGATCAGTTGAAATGGACGATTTTCTTGAACGTTTCATGCAACGAAGAAAGTTAATGCATTTACGCAAGGTGAAAGCTGATAAAATGAAAGACATTATAAAGGAACACTTGAACAGTAGAAGTAATGTGCGAGTTAATCCACACACCCCATATCCACCCTCTTCATATTATCGTCCACAACCTTATGATTTTAACGATGTCATCAGACCAATATATTAATTAGTTTTATATATATATATAAATGAACAAACTCTGTACAACGGATTTGGCATGATGGGGAAATCCTTGATTTGTTTTCCCGATAGCCGCTTCATTTTGATTGTGCAATCAAACTGCACTTTCTTGACGACCTTCACTCGCAAGACATGGTCGGTGAACAAACCAAAACCACTTATGGTAGCAAAATGAAGCCGGCTGTTACGGGAAAAAAATTCTGATATTCAGAATAAAATTATAAATCAGTAAATATAATTATTACAGTGTTGTGTTATTTCATTGTTTTCCCTTTAATTTTCCCTTACTGCTGGTAAAAGGAAGTATTACGATCGTGTTAAATTTGCGATATCAAGTTTTCATCGGAAATGCATGTTGTGAGGTCCTCTAAGTCAGAAAAATTGGTTTTTAGAAAATGGTCTTTGTGTGTGTGTGGTCCAGCATAACTCAAACGGAGTAGAAAATTGTAGAAATTCGTATAAATTCTAATAGGGACCCAACAGTAAGGTTTTTGTCAAAATGGTGAACCGAAAGTACTACTTTACTGAATGGATTTTTAATTTGTTGCAATTTTCTCTAAACCAACATTTCCTTTAAATTTTGTTTATTTATCATTCGTAAAGATATATTATTTATTATTCGAGTGTGAGCAGGAACCAAAACCCCACTGGGCCTATGTATTTACCCCAAAAAACAACAAAACCGATCTAGAATAAAAATTCAGACACGAGTCTAACCTATTTAAGATTTACCACAGTCCGAACAAATCGAACCATGACCTTAAAGGGGAAACAGCTCAAGCTCTTGCACAGACATGCTGTTCCGATCAAAAGTCTTAAACCTAATTTTCTTATAATCCAAGCAATCTGCCATACGATGGATGTGTATTTCTTCCTCTGTCTCACAGACTCTACTAAAGGGGTCTTGCATGAGCCCCATTACCTAGAGGTGTCTCCTTAAACCACAATGCCCAAGTAAGGGATCCAACCAGATTCCTGAGAGAGGTCCATGAAAGACACAGCAACATCTCACTAACAGCTCTGTCTGGATCCCCAATGAGCATCTTAAACTGTCGACAATTTGCTGAGCTCAACCACAGGGGGATGAAAATATTATAATGTCATCTCTGTCAGAAACATATTGTTTAAGGTACAATACTTGATATTCCTCCGACAAATTCGACTTAAACCTACCAGGAATCTATAACTAGATGCATAATAAACGAGGTATATCAGATAATTAATTATGATTTGTAACTTAGATCTTGCAGTACTACTAAATTATCTGAGAATGTACTTTTATTATTGAACGGGGACTGTAAATATTTCAATATTTTATGAAAATACCTATCATAGGTAAGCACACTGTGCTTAAAATCTTCCTGTTGATATTGTTTACATATGGGCGAAAAACACATCCCCAATGTATGCATGTAAGATTTCAATAAATTGGATGATTGGCTCTTAAACGACTTACATACCATCGTAACCACGTTTTTATCAGCATTTAAGCTGTTGTGGTTGGTTCCGCAGAGCTGGACAGCATCAGAGATAATTTCCGTGATAGCCTGCTTCTTTTTCTGGTCATCGACCGGTTTCGGGCGTTCGCCTATCATCAGGATGTTTTTGTCAAAACAGTGTGATAACATAGACTGTACAAAGCAAATTTAATTGATACACTCAACCGAAAATTCTATCACAGAAAAGTATCTCGAACATTTAAGCCTTTTTTGAGAAATGGATGCATAGGCTTATGAAAAGCCTTTATTACAGTTAGCTAATAAAGGCGCTCTTGCCATTTCTGCACCACTAACTTTCCTAAAGATCTTAAATCTTGTATTGCCCCCCAAAAAATAATCTATTCTTTCCCGATAAACTTGTTGCATCCTTTGCAATTAAATCCGTGTCATTGTTTTTCAAACCACAATGTTCCTTTACCCAACCAAAATTTACCATAATCTAAACAAACAAAGTTATCGCTTCTAAAATGTCATTAATTATAAAATTTTTCAAAGGTTTTTTCACGTTGGTTATTTTTATAAGGACACTCTGGCTGTTACTTATTATAGCAATGTTTCGGCTTTGTTTGTAATATTTTTAAGAACTAAAAATAATCGCGATCAATTCAGCAGTGTAAACCGATAAATAATCATGGAGGCTGGTCATATAAAGACATTTCTCTTTGAATCATAAAAGGCACATCCAACTTTCTCATTCGGTTTAGAAAAAAATATAAACAGCTAGTAAAAATAGGATAAACACCTGGCCATAAATTTTATTTAATCGTGTCAAATTTTCGATATAGAGTTTTCACCGGAAATATCCGTTTTGAGGCCTCCTTAGCCCACAAAAGTAGTTTTTAGCAAATGGTCTGTGTGTATGTGTATGTGAACAGCATAGCTCAAAAACGAAAAACCGTAGAAAGTTGAAACTTGATATTCCGTCTAGGTATCACCATGGCATCTGACAGTGGGTGATCTGTCAAAATTCCTCAACCGGAACTACCACTTTACTCGTTGGTTTTTTCTACTTTTTTGCGTTTTTCTCAAAAATGGCTCCGACAATTTTCTTCAAACTGGAATATCAACTACACCTACAAAGAGCTGCAATTTTTATTTGAAATATTTCTCTGGGAAAATTTCATTTTAAGGGCAGTTGTGGGGGTGGGGTGGGGTTAGGTTTTCATCTAAAGTGATATTTCACTTTATTAAACAATTCTATCATCTAAAAAATATTAATTAGAATTGAATATGTTGTTGAAATTCCGAGTTTCAAAAAAATCGGATAACAGGAAGTGCGTTTACATTACCACTTTACTAAATGATTTTTTCACGATTTTCTCAAAAATGTCTGCGACGATTTTCTTGAAACTTCTTATATAAACTAAACATACAGAGATCTAAAACTTATATTTAAAACATTTCTCTGGGAAAATTCATTTAAGGGCACTTTTAGAGGAGGGGTGGGGTTGGGTTATGTTTTTCTAAAGGGCTATCATAGTTGATTACACAATTCCATCATCCAAACAAAATAATTACAAATAAATAGATTGCCAAAATTCCATGGGACAAAAAAATTAGTAAACCGGAAGTACGCTTTCACTGGACAGTTTTTTCAGTTTTCGACGAATTTCATTAAATTTGGTACACAATGTATAAAATTTGTCAGTTATAATTTTGAGAACTGGAGTAAGAGAAAGTTGTGGGAGTGTTTCACACCAGATTTTTTTCAAAAGTTTCTTGGATGTAAGATCGATATTTAGTGAAGTCCACTATTAACATTTTACAGCAATTCGTTAAATTAACTGTTTATTTTGAAAAATCTATATAACCTCTATATCTATGTTAGGACATATTGAGTAAGATTTGAAATTCAAAGAAAATTTATTATTTTATGTGTAAACTGTATTGAGAGGAGTAAGAGACAGTGGTGTGAGTGTTTCTGGTTTGCATTATACCTCCATGTAGCAGCAGATAGCGAGCTATTGCACCCTTAAATGTACGAAAATAAAAACAATCAAAACATATTTTATTTTACAAGAATGTTTTACAATATGAATATTGACAAATAGTAATTATTTTAAATTTCAAACAGGAATGTTCGTGTATTTTTATTGTTTTATCAAAATACGCCCTTAATATCTAACTGAAATGCTTACAAAAATACAAATAGAAATACAATATTCATCACAATTCGAACTTTTCATATCATAACTATACCAAATAATGTCACATATAATTTATGTGTAAAATTGGTGAACTAATTAGTTTAAAAATTATAGCAAATATTTGTATAAATATTTTTTGTAAATCACTTAACGTATTTATTAACAGGTACTTACAATCATAAAATATGCAAATTTTTTTTTTTTTAATATTTTATATTAATATTAAAACAATTGTGCGCAAAGCTTTTTCATTTAATTTTTTTTTTTTTATTTCCAATAGTGAATTATAATTAGTTGAAGGAGCGTGCTACACCACCAATAACTTTAAATGCAACAAACTTTTGAATACTAAATTCATGAAGGTGCAAACATCAAGTACATCGCAAAAATTTAAATAAAACTTGGATCGGAAGTTTTAGTTTCTGGTGATTTTCATTTCATTTGTATAAAATTAATTAATTCCATTAAAAAGTGAATAAGAAATGTTAACGTTACAACAGAGGCAAAGTTGAAATAATTATGTAGAAACGATTAAAATAAAAAAATGATTTCACCATTTCTTTATATCCACTAATTTTATTTTGATTTATTAATTACCAGATCACAGCTTACAATAAGATAACTTGATTTGGTTTTAATTAGGCAAAGGAGGGAAGGGATTAGCTTAGTGGTCGGAGGCCCCGAGTTCGAGTCCAGCAGTGCTGCCCTTACATTTTCTCTTCCTAAGAGTGTCTACAGCTCAGTGTCCGGTGATGACAGTGTCATCTATAACGAAAGAACACACTCGGAGGCAGGCCGGCAGGGCACTGAGAAGGCTTCGGGGGCCAGTGACCATAGATGTTTACGCTTATTTATTATTTATTAAAAAAATAACCGCAAAGGACAGCGTGGAGGTTGTTAAGGCGTTTTCTTCCTTCAATAAGGAGCATGTTAAACACCTGTCGCAAGGAGAAGCATGCAAACAGATAAAATTTAGGATGTCCTCTCTGATCTGATGCTATTTCAAGAATCAAGCTAGCTGATTATTTGGCTTGCTCCGAAACACGAAAAATCAATCGAACTACATAACGCGTATAATTCTGAAAAACTGTTAAGCTTTGTATTTATTAGATATTCAAATTCAACAGAAATTGTGAATCTGGTACTTTATCCGTCGTAGTACAATGGGGTTGTTGAAGGAGAGAAATGGTCTGGTTTGAATGAATTAACAGAATATGGTTAACACTGGTATAATATGATAAGTGACACTGACTGCCTGGACTTTACACTTGAAATGATAGAGTATGGTAGAGTGGTAAAGGGTAATGACACGTAGTGATTGGCTGTATGAACTGTTCTCTGTTCTGTCTCCCATCGCTGTATTTATGTGGTTTCTCCCACTTTAGTCCGAGAGAGTGGTCCTGTCATTTCGTCCCTCTTTCTCTGCTACAATACTCACTTTGGATACTATTACAGTAGCATGCATATTGATTTTGTTCCTGACCGGTTTCGGATTTTCATCCATCGTCGGAGCAAACTCACCAAGTTCGTGTAGAGAGTTCACTTCAACTTAATGTTTCTGTTTCACTCACACTTGTTGGTTCTATGTATGTGTGGAAGTTATAAGGTTATGGTCTAATGTGAATGTGAATAGAATCTTATGACCTCTCCACATATATGCAACCAACAAGTGTGAGTGCAACAGAAGCATTAAGTTGACCTGAACTCTACACGAACTTGGTGAATTTGCTCTGAGGATGGATGAAAATCCGAAACTGGACAGGAACACTATAAATATGCTTGCTACGACGGATAAAATATCAGATGTTATCCAGCATTGCGGACCCATCCACATATTCAGAAATTGTGAAGCTTGAACGGCGTGAATAATAGTTAGCCAAGAGATTGCGGTGATTTGGATTATTTACATTTCTGGATAAATCATTTACTAAATTGTTGTGGTTGGTTCCGCAGAGCTGGAAAGCATCAGAGATATTTTCCGTGATAGCCTGCTTATTTTTGTGGTCATCGACCGGTTTCGGGCCTTCACCATCATCAGGATGTTTTTGTCAAACAGTATAATAACATAGACTTGCACAGAGAATTCAGTTGATACACAGTGCATGATGGGCGAACGCCCGAAACCAGTCGATAACCATAAAAAGAAGCAGGCTATCACGGAAAATGTCTCTGATGATCATTTACTAAACTTTAAAAATCCACCGAGAATGAAAGTCACAAAGAAAATAACCGGAAGTAAGGGAAATTGAGACGATGCGAAATTTGGAATAAAGCAATATACCAAGAAGTGAAACGCCTTGAAATGGTGCGCTGCAAATATACAGATCTATTAATAAAGAAACTGTGAGACCACCAATCAGAATCGTTTCTACATTCTTTGCAACAGTAACAGTAATCTCAGCACTGTACATAACAACTTCTAACTTAATGTCAACTTTTTCCCAAGATATATTTCTTATGATTAATATTTGATTTAATCCAAATATCGGCTAAATATTTTTCTTATTATTTTTTTAAAATAGATTAGGCATGAAAATATCACAATATAATGATTAAGGTATAGGCACAGAAGAATGGGAACAATGTAATATAGACTTTAACAGAGTTATCAAAATAGTGAGTTTGTCCACGTGTGAGTGAAAGTTGGCCACACTTCACCATATAACTATCAATTTGGGTAGATTAGTGTTGCATCTGATCTCTGACTGATCATCAGGGATATGGCCACTTCACCAGTAAATATCGGTCAGTCCAAGGACATTCATAAAGCTTGGTAAATGTACTAATATAATTCAAATAATTGTGAGTTATCTGGAGTAGAGGGGGTTGCCGCCATCAGTCACCAGACCACCAGCAAGTCAAATCGCCACCATTAAGTAAGTTTCTAAGCAGTGAAGTTAGGGAAGGGCCTCAGTTTTCACTAGCTTTTTTCAATGATATAGCTGGACTTTTGAACTGTTTTCAGTAGATATAAACAGTAGTTGCGCAGTTCAGTGGAAAGTAAAAGAGCGGGGTCTGGACAAGCACTGCTGCCGCTCTCCCTGTGCCCTCTTGTTTCTACTACATTCATATTTAAAAATTACAAAAAATCAAATCTATATTTCATATTGAATATGTGGTTGGGCCCGCAATGCCGGAAAACATCTATGATTTCATCCGCCGTAGCATGCTTCATTATTTTAGTTCTAACCGGTTTCAGATTTTCATCCCTCAGAGTAAGGTTTACAATTTCTCTCTCTACATGAATTGATTATAATCCTTATTCTGACGATGTATGAAAATCCAAAACCAAAATTATGAAGGATTCTACGAAGGATAAAATCATAGAAACTATGTGTATCTTGAGTAAAAATAATCATGAACAAATAATTTTTTTCATTTATATTTTGATGAATGATTAGACATAATACATTGAAACTGACTACTGAGAACTCGACTTAAGAAAACAAGAGCAAGAGGCTGGTGTAAGAAGCCAGTGGTAGGATATCCATCTGTAGCATGGAACGCTAACTGATTATACCGATCACAAAATATGCAAGTAATTTACAAAGTGGGCATAGCGATCCCTAGGGGTGGACAACAGATAAAATAGGGGTCACTGGTTAGTGGGGAGCAGCCAACTATTCCAATCTCAGAGAAACCAAAATGGAGAGAAACATTGTTTAGTAATGCCACATAAAAAGTTTTATTTTGCTTTTTTTTTTTCCTAAAGAAATAACAATTACAAAATTATAAAACGAACTTTTGAAGAAGCCTCTTCATTACTTTTTGTAATGGTTTTAACAAAAAAAAATCTATATGCAAGGAAAATTTGTGCAAACAAGATTGTGCGGAAATGTAAACGTTTTTACAAGTACTGTGCAATTTAATGATAGTTTTTAGTAATCACTGAGAGTTACATAGAACTGTGCAGGTTGGAAGTGAATTATCAAAGAAATGGGGCTGCAAACAGGTAGCGGTATAGCTCCAACTACCAAGCTTGTCGCCTGCCCTAAACCACACCAGGTGCAAGTTCTCTAGCCAGGTTCAGACAGTTAGTGGCCATCCTTGAAACTGAACTGTTTACTTCTATATAAATCACGATATACGAGTAACTCTGCAAAGATACAATATTCAGTAAGGTGTTCGTTATAAACATTACATACAGAAAGTAATATTATGCGAGTAGATAATTATGTGAAGGCTTCTCCAAATACAAGTAGCCACATCAATACATCAATATAAGTAGACAAGTAATGTTAGAGGCTTACAAATAACTTTATACATTTTTCTTTTCATCTTAAATGTCAGTTCCAATCAAAAGTTAATGACTTACTAAACGCTGTGCTCATATACATATGAACACTATTAAACATCATTCTTACAATTACTGCTTAAATAGTTAAAATGTATCCTAAATTTATTTTTACAAATAAGATTTTTATATTTATTTAATCGATATGTACATATAAATAGAAATTTGGACATAGAAGCGTTAAGTTCAAGCAAAATACAAACATTAGCTTGCTATTAAATTAGTTCAGCAAAGCTATAGTTGTTCCAAGCATTCCCAATAAATCACACATCGATTTTCATTAATTTTGTCTAAAAATAATTTTATTTTATAATTTAAAAATTTCCTAAAATTACATTTAAAAATGAGCTTAATGCATGTTAGTGGTGTGTTCAAGGAGTTGCGCACGTTTCAAAGTGGGCGTCAAAGCGATGTTGAGCCCCCTTACTGGTCACACATGCTCTCTTAAGAAATTATTTATAGTTTTATTCATTGCTGTAATACACACAACTAATGTAAACATACGCAAATCAATGTTTACATTTGTTTGTTAGTTTTGAATATTTTGAGACAATGCTTTCGGACATAAAAGGCATCTTCTAGTGTTAGTGCTTTCAATGAGTTAGTTGTGGAACTTCATCACATATTTTGTGATAGTGTTAAATTAACAACTCTATGGCTTCTGTGGTCTCTTGTTCAAATATCTTTCATATTTCATTTTATGACTTAAAAGTGCTCTTCTCATTTACCGAATTCGTCCTTTGCTCAATTCCAGATTAGTGCGAGTCGTTACCTTATATATCACATCTCCTCAGAGTCCCTACCCTACCAATCTAAAATCGGTCTTAATATCTTCTTCATTGCTTTGCTTCCCAGTTAACAAGTACATCTTCATTTGTTACAAAATTTGTGGCCAGCTAAAATAAAGAAAAAACTTCTCGATTCAATCATTGGTGACGAGTATTTTCAAAAGTGGACAGATAATAAATCATTATTTACTTCTTGAAGTAACTCCGAGAATCCTGAAGAGATTATAAACAATGATTGTCCAGTCCTAGAAAACAAGAGTGATTAAACATGGTTTATGAAGGTTCTGGTCAAAATATATAACTGTCTGTCAAGGTAACTTCCTAGTTTGAAATCTAGACAGCAATCACTGCCTAATAAATCGAAACGGAGATATTGCTGTGTATGCTCCCGCTCACAGAAGATTAGGAAAAAAGCATGAGGTGATTACTTAACAGCAAGAAATGAGTGTGTGGTTACGAACAACAAGTCAGTGTAAAACTCCATTTGCCGTGGCGCCTAACATTAAAAAATAATGACCAGATTCTGCTCAACTCAACAGCCAACATCTCCACTGACTAGCAATTTGAAAAATGCGCCCTCGGTTTCAACACACCTCCTAGTTGTGCCTTCAATTATTTTGATTTCATTTCTTTTATTAAAATCTGTTTTGTTCTATACTACAATATTTAAGGCTTTTTAATTGTATAATTTCTTTAATCAGGCTGTGCCTTTAAACAATTTTCCTACCATCCAACTGCGAACAGGCTATACCTACCTGTGCAAGCCTAATTTTTTTTTTTTAAATTTAATATTGATTTTAAAAATTTGTTTAATGCGAGATATAAAAGACGACCTTATAGTAAACATTATTAACATACTATCACTTAAATCACTTCAATTTCTTTTCATTTATTTATTATTTTGGACATGTTTTTCTTTTAATTTTTTGTTTGTTTTACTTTAAAACACCCTGAGTCAGTTTTTTTTTTTTAGATTTATTACTTAAGATGTGGTGTGTTCTGTTATGAGCTTTGTTTCACTTGAAGCATTCTTATTAAAATTACTACCCAAATATTTTTTCTTTTAATTTACCACTTATTTTTGTATATTTTGTTATTTATTAACCAAATACACACCCTGTACACAATTAAAACCAACCAAGGATAATAACCACCATGCTACATTGGCCAGTGTTACCTTTTTCTATTCTTATAATAAAGTATCGAGAATTACAAGCCTTATCCATGTGCTCTTAAAACACAAATGTGGACAAGAATAAATTCTAGAATCATATGTGGGTGATACAGAGTTACATGCGAGGCAAAGGACTGTGAGGTAGGGACCTACAAAAAGGCTTGCAGCAACTTATAATAGCGATATAGGTGGGCACACTTCACGTTCCATTCTCTTCGGTCCAGCAGCTCGCCCAAGCAAACTAACCGTTCAATCTTCCCAGCGTAGCTATAACATAACAATCATTAAGGGTCCCATAATTTTATAAATAATACTTTAATTTTGTCCAGGTGCGTATCATTTGATTAGAAAAATATCTGAAATTTAATAAATATTCATGACATTATTTACATAAAGCATTATTTGAAATGGAAAAGCTTAGGTAATGCTAATAGACGGGGGCGGTGTGAGTAACGCCTTGTCCACCTTACTCACTGATAAGCTTTTCAATAAATAAAAAAAAGATAAATTTGTCAGAATCCCAAACCGCACTTTTACAATCTTGTCTTTTTTGAGATGAACGAAATGACGGATAGTGCAGAACATCCAGAATTGTAATCATTAAGATACGTATGCTCTCATACATTTTATTCAAGAATAATAGTACTGGCTCTGACTCCGACTTCTCCAACTGTCCCACCAATAAGTAGGATATGGTAAGTTCGTAACGACGATGGAAGCAAGAGATCACATGCGATATATCAATTCTCTTCAGTGGTTTAATTGAGCATCTACACAAAGCAAGGCTTGGTCAATATCTAAGTCGATTATGATTGCGGAATAGTTCGCTGCTCCGTAGCACATCAGAGATTTAACGGGAGCTGCAGAATTGGCCAGAATTATAACAGTGATTCGAAGACGGGAAAGAGGATGCGAATTTTAAGAACAGGGCTCAGGGCATGATTAAAAGCATGAAGATGTTCTAAGACGATAAGATTAAGAATTATCGTTCAGTTGATATGGCACTAAGTATAGCTATAAAAAATATGACCATAAAGGCAACACGCACGATTTATCCTGTACAGCTCAATTTCTTAGTCAAGCAGATTTGGGTGAATCGCTACGGAATAAACCAATTTGGGGAATTAAGATCCTAATTCAGTCGAACTTGAGAAATGATAGGTACAACATTGATATTAATTAATATTGATGATACTGGTATACTATTCTGGATAGAACGAGTTTTGATTTTCACTAGTGACTGTGGGGGTTGACACTGTGTGCATCAACTTCCGCTGCCCTATGAAAGTAAAAATCACAGCTCACCAATGCATTAATGAATGTTGCTTATTTAGAGAGATGCGGATATTTACAAACGCCTTTATTAATCACAATTTGCCACTTAAAATTATATGTGATAGAATAATCAACTTCTGATTATAGAATAAATAAACAGCGTTTCAACTTTAGAAGTAAAAAATTTTAGCGACAAACTTCCAACTTCCTCAAGCAAGTTTTTTTTTGTATTTTTTTAACGAACTGTTGCATTCTACAAAAATAATAACTTACGTCAGATTTATTCTTTTTTTTAATTATACAAATTTTGGCAAACCAAACACAATGGAACTGACATTGCCTCATTGTTTTTCCAAAGACAAAAATCGCATATTAAAATTGTTTACATTAATAAAAGTGTTCAGCAAGCTGAACATGAATGACACTCCTCGCAATTTGCACGATGTCGCTAAATTTTGCTTTTAAACAATAGCACGTTCGATAATATTTACCTAGGCTTCAATGAGCACATGCCATCTTGATACTTGCTCACCTCTCACCTGACACATATCCTGCCAATGTGATAATTCTTCCTCCCCGGAACTAGAATGCCCTAAACATATCCATCCTAACATTTCTTTACGTTTTATTGGTCGTCTGCAATACACCGACACCATCAACGTTACATCAGCCAATTGGAAAAGTGCTACCTGTAGTTAAATAAATAAATTAATTACAAAACACATTAACACAAAAAGTTGATATCTGTCTGTCAACTGTTTCATCATATGTAACATCTAGTTATGAGTTAATATTGCAAATTTAACGACTTTTACTCCCTTTAATGTCGAGCTCAATTTGCCATGTTAGAAGAAATAGTGAGAAATTATCTGATATTAGGTATACTTAATATTATTAAAGATTACATTTTAGACATGACCGATTCATCGCCGATTAGTTCCATATTCATAATTTGCAAACTGGTGAAGAGAAGTGCTAGGATCTGTAAGGAAGATATGTGAGCATCTGGCTCCCCTACATAAAGCACGACTTACGATAAAAGTGTAGCACAGACAGAAATCAATGTATGTGCATTAGTTGTGTGTTGTCCCCAATTTGAGTCTTAACCATCCCATGATTGGCGTTAAAAGTGCGCCCGTGTGGACCCGAAACTTTCGCTGCCTTGGTTTGTATCTTATCTTCGTAGTTTAATAACAATAGTAACTAACAAATAGGCGAACACATAAATCTAGAAAAAGTATATGTAACTGATTAAAAAAACTATTAAATACCTGATAAATAAACTTTTCCTTGAATAGTGGATGCGGCTGGGCACGTCGCACGCTAGTTTTACTGTGTATCAACTCATGTCCACTGCTGCTTACTAAACTCAGTTTGACATAAGTATCAGGTGCCCTGGATACTGCCCAATCTCTGAAATAATAATGCATATTTTCCAAATTGTTTCTCAAGATTCAGACGGATGCCCAGACTCGTAGCACTGTTCTGCATCATTCACCGATGCAGAGTTAGAAGATTTGCCAAGGTCATTTAAGTTTCTTTTTTAAATCAGATAAAAAAAAACAAACCCTTGACATAAAGGCTCAATAAGGCCAAGGCGGTCAGAAAGTGATTTTTTATTGGAGACATGAGGTCGGCAACTTGTTCGTCCGTCGCCATGTTTCTGGCATCCTGTCACTAACTATGGATACCCAATTTTACTGAAGATGCTGGGTGAACATCATTGAATCTCCACGGAGAATAGACCAGAGACCGTCCGCACTGCTCGTAAAAGAGTGAAGAGAGTCGGACTGAGGGAGTTCAAATCTACTCCCAAGACCGTCCTACTTTTTCAGTAAATATATGGATTAGAAGATTAGATAAAAGGTTACTTTTGTGTATCAAAATATAGTTTTAATGGATAAGATATTCATCAGAACTTTAATGAGCTAACACATTCATAAAATGAATGTGAAAAAGAGCAGACAAAAGAACTTTGTAACGGGAAATAAATTCCAGAAGCAGCAATATCAAGTGGGTCGAGTAGAGTTGTTTTCTTCTTTTGGGTCAAGAAATGTATTGGCCACACTATATACATTCAGGGATACATCATATTGAGAAAAAATACAACTGAATTTATTAAATTTAAATAAACACTGAACTTGCTAATGGAACAAGCTAGGCATGAGATTTTCCTAGCGCATGCGTAGTTGTAATATCTTTTGTAAAGCGCCGAACTAAAACGGTGTACTAGGAGAAAACATGCAAAACAATGACTACGAAAATTGGGAACTGAACATCAAATGATAGAAAAATGTGATTGAAACAGAAAAAACAGTGGCATCAAAAACACAGTATCAGATGCAAACAAAAATCATAACAAAAGGAAAATGAGAAACAAAAAGCTGATTGCAAATTTGGATATGTCCAATAGTAGTTGCAATAAAAATGAGAAATAAAAAAGAAGGTTCAGATGAAGGCAAGCAACATGTTATTACCTAAAATGACTGCCTTTAATGACCTCCACTGTGAGACGGCCGGTCGTGCCACTATATGCTAGACCTAACATCAGTTCAGCTAAGCCATGCCTAAGACTGACAGACGAACTTGTACTCTCACTTCTGCCGACGCTCAACACATCAGGACCAGCATTCCATTTACTGTTCTGACACAAAGCAGTACTTCCACCCTAATTTTACACACATATTATTTACTCACAAACTTAAACCCTCTGTATTATTCTACAATGTTATATATATATGCTGATAACCCATTATTCAGTAAATCCTCCGAGATTTTAAGAAAGTCGCAAAAACATCGAAAAACTATTTTAGAAACTTAGGATCCCACAGTCATGAGTTATTCATTTTATTTACTAATTCATTTTGACCTAAAAACAAAATTTCTAAAATAGAAAAACATAAAAAAAAAAAAATCTGCTGTGAAACACTCACACGATATTCTGTTAGTGCAATTTACATAGTTAGAATGCCAAATTTTCTTCAAACTTGTACGAGATTGTTATCTTCAATGATATATCAATAATAAATGAACGACAGAAGCGTGACCTCTAAATTTTCTGAGGGACTTTATTGAATAAATCATAGAAAACAGAATATACTCTTCAGTAAAGTCGCACTTCTGGTCAACTAATCAAACGCGCGATTTGGCAACCATTTAATTCTTATTAATACTGTACAGGTGACAAGACCGTATAGTATAGTGAAAGGGCACTTTACAGGAAACCCAGTCTCCTCCACCTCTCACCGAAAAAATGTTTACAGTAAAATTCACAAACCTGTATGTATGTAGATTTTTCAGACAAAATTTAAAAAAACAAACATTGGAGCCGTTTTGAGCAAAAAAACTGAAAAATCTAATTCAGTAAAATGGTACTTCCGGGTTCAGTTTTGACCAAAACCTTTGGTTAAGCCCTGAAAGAAATATAAAGTCTTAACTTCCGCGATTTACGGTTTTAGAGTTATGCTGACCACAAACACAAAGATACTAATTTCAAAACAACATTTTTTTTCCGGACTCTGAAACCTCAAAAACATTATTTTGGGTGACAACTCAATTTTGAAAACTTGACACAATCGCAATACTTCACCTTATAGCAGTGAGAGAAAGTAACAATTTAAAAAAAAGTACATTATTTAGAACATTATCACTATAAGTGTCAATTTACCTGTTACAATAGTTAATAGGTTAAGGAAGTTGTATGAAAATCGTAAAACATTCAAACATGATATTCGTTTAGATGCTCTCAGGGAACGTGACAATAAGGTTTTGGCCAAAATCGGGCAACCGGAACCCACTTTACTCAAGGAATTGTTTAGTTTTGCGATTTTCTCGTAAAACACTTCAGCGATAATCTTTAAACTTTGTTTATCAACTTTACACATAAAACACTACAACTTTTACCTGAAACATTTCCCTAGAAAAATTCATTTTATGGGGTTTGATATAGGATTGCCTCTACAGTGCCATTTCATTGCATTCAAATATCCAGTATTGCCGACCCGTCCACATAGTCAACAAAAAAATTCCAATTTCGAAAGATGAAACCAAAAAGCTTCATGGCTCCTTTAGACAGTGTATGAACAATTGTATTCACCCAGTCCAAAACTGAACACTCAGAACAAAATAAAACCTATATTTCTGTCATCAAACATAAAAATATTTTTTATGTCAAATGGAAAATTGTTATCTATTTTCTTTAACACACACACATCTTGAAATACAGCGGCTTATACAAACATCAAACTTACAGAATGTCTGGACGGCGGCTCCAGCATTAGCCACATATTGGATTCAAGATTTAGATTGACTTGTGCAAAAAATATAAAGGTTTCACCAATTAATCTTGGTCTTCTTAAACGTCCCCAGTAATAAACGCGCAGTCGTATTCCAAGTTTATCCAGCTCCTCTGCAAAACAAAACCGTTGATTAACCTACTCTCTACATAAAATTCTAGATCAGAGCTCATTAAACCACTTGCAAGTCGGCAAACTGGTTAATATAAATATCAAGTACTTTGAAACAATAATAAATATAATAGGATTCGAAGAGCGGAGAGAAACACAAAAATACTAACCTAGTTACTCGCCACATAGGCTAGACTAGGGTGGGAGATTGTGTATATATACAGCCGAATATAACGGATGTGAGAAGGAGAGAGAAATTAGAAAGGATGGGTTATAAGATGAAATAAAGCAGTATATATGCTGAACTCTGCATAATGAAAGACAGACACAAAACTGCAAGGACTTTACAAGTATAATAGAATCAAGCGAGAGATTCAGACTAGTTGATGAGAAAGGTAGTAGACTGGTCGTAAACTGTTGTAAAAACTGTTCCCTTGTAGGGCTAGCTCGGTTGTATATATACACAATCTCCCACCGTAGTCTGGCCTAGGTAGCGAGTAACTAGGTTAGTATTTTTGTGTTTCTCTCCACTCTTCGGATCCTATTACATAAATAGAGAAACTAAAAGTATTAAATGTAGAAACAATTCATAGTAATATTTGACTTTATCGCTATGGGCAGTATTGCAATGGTGTCAAATTTCAGAAACTCACTTTTCACCGGAAATACAAGTTTTGGGGCCCAATGAGGAAGAAACATCTGGTTCTTAAAAACTCACACCACTTACTCTTAATCCAATTAATCCAATTCCATTAAGAACAATGGTTTACAAGTGCAATGTAGAACTGTTTAGATGAGCAGACATAAACGAGGTGGTGGGGTCGCTCTCTCTATCTCTCTCTCTCACACACACACACACACAAAGAGTGAGAGACTGTTCCCTAAAAAGATTTTTTTATATTCTAAGAACCTCAAAACATGTATTTCCGGTGAAAACTCAATTTCGAAAATTTGGCACGATCGCAATTCTTCCCTCTTGCTAGGTGTAAGAGAAGGTATTAATTAATATCATTTCTTAAAGAGAAGTTAGAACATTTCCGCGCAGTAATAAAGTGTTAATTCCGTCAGCGGTTGATTTGTAGAAGTGTGTGTCATCACTTGTGATATTATCTTTATTATATACCTACTATTTATACTAGTCAGTGTCACTGATTTTAGCCGAAATCTACGAAACAGTCCTGTTTTGCAATTCAAACTCTACGAAATAAAGCAAAACTGTTAAAAATTGTAAATAATAAAATGGTAATATTTACCAAAATTGATTTTATGGAAAAGAAAACTTTCCATGAACTGAGTATTTTCTCCTTGCCTACTCTTACTTTTGTATCTCTGCTTTTTGTGCGGCAATAACACTGCTCGAACCTTCAACAAATTTCAAACTGTCATGAGAAAAGACTTATTTCTAAATTGAGTCGAACTGGTGTTAATTTAAATAATTCCAGTATGAACCTGTATATGAGCCGGTGGAGGGGGCATGTCTGTCGCTTGAAGAATATGCAGAGTCAAATTGCGCGTGGGCTGGTCATAAGCTAGAGACAACTGCAGAGCCCCAATGCCGTCTTCGCTAGTTCGCTTGTCCGACATATCAAATACTGGCTGTTCGCCCAACACCACCACACACTGAAACAAATATTTTCTCTATTTTATTATTTACTCACTTTGAAACGTGCGGTTACTGGTATTCTTTTTTGGTTTTTTAAATAAATCTTATACTATGAATGAAGCTCTAGAAGAGGTTAAGTAGGCCAAGACCCCTCTGTATCTAGGGGTGGATGGTGCACTCAACCTCTAGATCAATAAATGGGCATTAACGCCATCAGCCTGAAAGAAATACATATTTGTCACCTCGGCAAATGATAGACATCTTCGCCTCAGAATTTTTGATGGCTGAAGCAAAACTAAAAGGGCGATTTTCCGATCTTTGGTTGTAAATAACATAAGGTCAACTTCTCATGTGGCGGATTTTCCAAGAAAACGATTCTCTCGTTTTGGTGGTGCTAAGGCAAGCCCTCCTGAGGATGCTCACCATCCAACTATTATTTAACTTCAATCTGCCCCATCTGGTTCACCTATGTCCTTTGTTTACAAATCCCTACCCTTGATTTGAAAAAGTCAGCAAGAAATCCAGTTGTGATTTTATAATTTACTATTTTACCAGGAAGTTTACCTCATGTTCCAGTGAAGGATCAACAGGATGTTTGAAACGTCTTTCTCGATTTCTGACTCCATCCTCCGTAGTGGTGGAGCAACAGGAGCTAGCGCTGCTGGCTTCTTCGTCCTCCACTTCTCTGGTCGGCCGGCTCTCTGCAACACATAACACACCTGAAATAAACACAATACATCTTTCTACTTCAATAAGTAAACCTTACAACTGACCTATGTTAAAATGGTGATGATGGTTGTTATTATTACTATTATTATTCATGTTATTGTGATTTTTGTTTGGTGAGTTCTGGAGAAAATTCATAGAATTTTTAAATTTATTTAACACTTCTTCATCACTATCAGAACTGCTCTCCATTTCGGACACACTAAATGCTTCACCTGAAATAAAAATTAGTGACGTCTTAATGTATATGAGGTGGTACAATACTAACGCGCACGCATATAAATTTTACAAACACCTACTGCAAACAGAGCTAAATATATAATACAGAGCCTAATACAGTTGCCAAATGGTACATACCTAAAGTGGAAATTTCGTTGGCTCCTTTCACGGAGCCCTTATCACAACATGATAGATTTAGGTCTATTCCATACTGGGTGACAAGCTTCCTTCGCAGGTACACGCCAAGTAGGAGCAGAATGACAAGGCAAACAGATGCCAGTCCAATCACTAACCCACCAGACTCTTCTCCTGTAATAAAAAAATCTTTAAACTTGGAATTTCGACAAAATTTAGTTGCCCATAATATGATGTAGGTTGAACTCTACATTACGCAAAATTATATAATCTCCAAAATCAACATTTAATAAGAAAAATACTTCATATAACGACATAAATATGGATATTAAGAATGCAAAATTTAAAGAAAACATTGGACCGATTTTTTTTTTTTTTAAAGTGCGGAAAACCGAAAAAAAAATCGTATTGATGAATGTTGACAGAAACCTTGATGTGGCCGCGTCAAGTTGGAAGTAGGATCTCGTGTTACAAAAACGTAATATTGTTTTTTTTTTTAATTTCCTGCAACTTTTCGTTTTTCAGTTTGATGTATGAATTCCATACATATACACACATAAAATTATACTATTAATTAGTAGTTTCATTATATTATTGGCTGATTATTTGTAATTGATTTGGTGTATTAAATTATATGAACCCATATAACAGCCAGTTGTTTCTTTATTCTTGATTAATAATTCTACATTATTTATTTATTTTTTTCCCAACGTTTCAACACTCGGCGTGTTCTTTTCAAGGGATTTATAATTAAATCTTAGTAGAATCTTTTATTTAATTTATTTTTTCTAATGTTGCACCAGTATAAGGTGAGTCTGAACTTGTTAAAAGTTCATTATTGTTTAAAAAAATTTTATATTTTTATTACTGAATTGTAACGATTTGTTACTTGTCCAATTGTTAGGAACTAATCCCTTATTGCCTGGTTTTATATATATATATATATAATTATTAATTTTAATTTTCATCATATTATGGGTCCACGTGGTTTTGTAATTTTGTTTTTCATATGTAGGTAGTATTTATTTTCACATTTATGGTATGTGCTATTGCGTCTCGCCTCAATTACAGAACCGCTTGTGGTGGACTCAAAATTACAAAACCACCGTGGACCCATATGATGAAAATTAAATTATAATTATATATATTATATATATATACATACATAAAACCAGACAATAAGGGATTAGTTTCCTAGCATTTGGACAGTAACAAATCGTTACAATTCAGTAATAAAAATATAAAAAAATTTAAACAATAATGAACTTTTAACAAATTCAGACTCACCTATACTGGAGCAACATTAGAAAAAAGAAATTAAATAAAAGATTCTACTAGATTATAAATCCCTTGAAAAGAACACGCCGAGTGTTGAAACGTTGGGAAAAAAATAAATAAATAATGTAGAATTATTAATCAAGAATAAAGAAACAACTGGCTGTTATGCTGGGTTCATATAATTTAATACACCAAATCAAATACTATTAACATTTCCCTTACTTCAAGGGCTTGAAAAAATGTATTATCAATGAAAAATCAGAAGTGAAAATCTGATTCGACCCATCACTGTCAACTAAAATCTAAAAACAGTTGCTAAAATCTTACTGCACAAAGGGGACGAAAAATAAATAAAATATGTACGCTCACTTCTGATGGCCTGTCGCTCTACAATTAGCCTACTAAACTCAGCATCTGGATAATGAGCCCGCTGTACCACCCGTGGACTCCAAAAAAAAAAACTTAGCCGGTCAAACTCGAAAATAAATGGACCATTGTTCTATTTTTGCGCGCTTACTGTTATGAGGGACGACCATAACTTTCAATCGAAAAATGATTTTGCGTGGAAATCAGTGAAAGCTGAACCACAGTACAACCTACATTGTAACAAAAAATGCTAAACTGTTGCAATAAGTCATCACATTAAACACTGTTTACAGTGTGGTGAACTCTACCAAAAAAAAAATGGGCACAAGTTACCAATATTTTAATTTATCAACCCTTTTAAATTAGTAATACTTTGCAATATTTAATACTCTAGGTATTCTACAGTATGATTTCAAGTACGATATTTATAAATACTAGCGTAATATGTAAATAAAAAGTTGTTCTTACCATTAAATAAAAGTGTAATCATTTTGATATTGTTACCAAAATAATATATCCAGTATTCTGAATTTGGATCCAGGCTGAAAACTGTAATATCTCATAAAATAATTTCATGTAACCATCTTAAAGAAAAACAATGTTTTGAAACCTTTTATTTCACTTATAGAATCCCTGAATCAGTTGAAATTTTTTATTATTAAATTTAATATATGAATAAGAGAAACAAAAAACAAGAAAAAATAAATCAACAAGACTACATCTATAAGTTGTTATTTTAATAACAATGTAAAGAAATATGGAGGCCAACAAAAACAGAAGGGTAACCCGATGAGCGCAAGTTCCGTGTAAACAGTTGCTTTCTAGCAATAAATTAATCCCTCTGTAAATTTGAAAAGTATTCAAGATAAAAAAGAAATCACATTTAAATTACCAGTAATAAATAACAGCAAAGATATTTATTCATTCTAATATAAGATGTAAATATCTTTGAAGAGAAACTGCAGCCCCCCTCCATAAGTGTTAATCAGTAAATCTATCTCAGCAATAGTCACAATGAAATATTTCAAAATCATTGTTTTTATATCGAAAGAGATTGTAGTTGAAGATCTATCCAGAAATATTTTCAATAAGTTGTTGTGGTTGGTTCCGCAGAGCTGGAAAGCATCAGAGATATTTTGAAGAAGTTGTTCACTATACCACAGATGGACTAGTTGAAAACAGTTTTTCTCCTTGTCACAGCTCTGTAGTCTCCACACACCATATTCTGTCAAATCATTTTAAGCGGCTTCCCCATGTTTGTAGACAGATTGGATTTACTGAATGTACCATTGGTATGCCTGTTTTTTAATGAATAAGTGATCAACTGTATCTGTCTTTTGATTTTCATTTATGTTTGTACTAAATAAAAGTATTTTTATTTATTTATTTATTTTCCTTAAATGGGACATTTATGAAAAATCGTAGAGGAGGGAACTTTTGAAGAAGGTTCACTGGCGATAGGGAATAACATTGTAGTGACATATCAAATAAAACAATCTGTCTGATGATGTAATTTGAGTTTTGTTTTTTCACATTTTACAATGTTCTCTAAAGTTTTTACAAATAACTGTTAAATTTCTATAATTTTGAAAACTATGTCTTTTTTACGTGGCTCTACGAATTATGTGTGGTGTACGACCAGTGTTTTGGGCAAAGGTGCAACTGGTGCAGTATTTCAGGGTGTAAATAAAAATAATGGGGAACCAGTTGCTGTGAAAACATTTAATCAGTTGAGTCACATGAGACCACACGATGTTCAAATACGAGAATTTGAGGTACTTAAAAAAGTGAAACATGAAAACATCGTAAAATTATTAGCAATTGGTAAGTACAAAAAGTTTCTATTAAAATCCAGTTATCAGCTTCATATTACATCTTTTCTTTATCTTCTCTCTCAAACATTGCTGGCATTAAGTTAATGCAACAATCAAGTGTATTGTTTTCTTTTTTAATGATCGCTTATACCTTGAGGTTTCCACAAAATCGTCAAATTTCATTTGCTTTTTTCTTATTTAGTGTTGATTCTTTTTATATTAGATTCTATTTTTGTTTATTTACAGAAGAAGAGCAGGAAAGTAGGGGAAAAGTAATTGTGATGGAATTGTGCACCGGTGGTAGTTTGTTCAATATACTGGATGACCCAGAGAACACTTACGGCTTGCAAGAAGAAGAATTTTTACTTGTTGTTGAACATTTAACGGCTGGCATGAAACATTTGCGTGATAACAATTTAGTACATCGTGATTTAAAACCTGGCAATATTATGAAATTCATTACGGATGATGGTTCAACTGTATACAAGTTAACTGATTTCGGTGCAGCTAGGGAACTGGACGAAGATGAGCAGTTTGTGTCATTATACGGTAATAATTCTTAATATATTTGTAACAATTCAGCACACACACCCACCTTCTGTTTTTCACTTTAAAATCATATTTCTTGGAATAACAACGGCACTAACACTGGAGAAATATGGTGTACGATGATGCAAGGTGGCAAGGCATGTTGAGGAAGCTGTTGTCTCCCATGTAGCCCAACTTTACTAATCTTAGGGGGATTGGGGGTTATGCTCAACTTTAAATTGCTAGCGCTTTGGGTGGGGGCAGGTTCAATTATAATTAATATTATTTAGATGACAGAATTGTATAATAAACTGAAATAGCACTTTAGAGGAAAATCTCACCCCATCCCTCCCCCAAAACTGCCCTTAAATGGATTTTTCTGGAGAAATGTTTCAAATAAAAGTTATAGCTCTTTGTATGTGTAGCTGATATATAAAGTTTCAAGAAAATCGTCGGAGCCATTTTTGACAAAATCACAATAAAGTAAAAAAACCATCTAGTAAAGTGGTACTTCCGGTTGAGGAATTTTGACAGTTGACCCACTGTCGGACCCCATGATGATACCTAAACAGAATATCAAGTTTGAACATTGTACGGTTTTTCGTTTTTGAGCTATGCTGTTTACATACACACGACACACACAGACTATTTGCTAAAAACCACTTTTTTGGACTCAGGGGTCCTCAAAACGGATATTTCCGGTGAAAACTCAATATCGAAAATTTGACACGAATACAGTACTTCCTCTTACTAGGACTAAGAGAAAGTAAAAAATTGTTTGTTTATAGGGACTGAAGAATATCTACATCCTGATATGTACGCCAGGGCAGTACTTCGTAAAGCTGTGAGGAAAACGTTTGGTGCAACCGTTGACTTGTGGTCAATTGGTGTGACACTGTTTCATGTAGCCACAGGTAATCTACCATTCCGTCCTTATGGCGGCCGAAGGAACAAAGAAACCATGTATTTTATAACAACTAAGAAAGAATCAGGTGTTATCTCTGGCACCCAGTCTTTAGAGAATGGTCCAATTAATTGGTCGCGAACTTTACCAAAATCTTGTCAACTTTCTACTGGTAAATATTCATTTAAATAGAGTTTTTTTTATGCAGGGTGATCACAGTTCTATTATTACTGCTAATGTTCTGCTAATTAATTTAATTAACCTGGCAATTTTTTCTCTACTTGTTACTTTCTCTAATTGCTAGTATGAGGAAATAAATACGAAAAAATGTTTTTAGCGAATAGTGTGTATGTTAACAGAATATCTCAAAAACGAAAAGTGGCGGATATTTTGGGAAACGGTGCTTCTCTCTGACACAGAGAACAGTTGAAGAGAGTTCATTCTGTGTGGATATAACTTTGATAACCCTGCGTAGTTACTTGATTACTTTTTAAAAATATAATCTAATTACCAGTTTTTACCAGGTTTAAAAAAGTACATTACACCTTTGCTGGCTGGTCTGCTTGAAGTAGATACATCAAAAATTTGGACATTTGAAAAATTTTTTACAGAAGTAACAAATATGCTTTCAAGAAAGAGAATACATATTTACCATGTTCATAGAATGCACAATTTGAGAGTGTATTTACATCAAGTAAGTTTTTGTATGACCAGTTGGAGACTTGAAAGCACACTTGGCTGCACTTTCTAAATTGCTTCCCGCTTCAAAATGTGGCTCTTACATTCTTTACATTCTAGCCACCCTTTTGGACATATTTCACAATAATCTACCGCACCCACACACTTACTTATTTAGGCAAATGCCTTTTTTAGGAAGAAAAAATACCAGATCTTGAAGAACAGATATGCGAACAAACGGATGTTTTGCCAGAAAATCAAATATTATTATTCAACAATGGACATTTGCGTTCCTCAGTTCCATCAGATATTGTTGGAAAAAATTTCCCAACAACTAGCGATGAGTTACCGATAGTATTATTTTCTAATGAAAACAATAACATCATTTTCCCAAACGATGGCGAAAGTTTCAAATTACCCTCATTTCCGGATGTGGTCAATGTTGAAAATGATGCTAGTATCGCCAAAACTGTATGTTC
Source organism: Triatoma infestans (assembly GCA_011037195.1). Classification (NCBI taxonomy): domain Eukaryota; kingdom Metazoa; phylum Arthropoda; class Insecta; order Hemiptera; family Reduviidae; genus Triatoma; species Triatoma infestans. The sequence goes on from JAAEAF010000776.1 coordinate 140,942, forward strand.
AATTTGTCATGACGCCAAAAGACGTATAGAACGTTTATCATTATGTAGTAAACTAACTCATGACAGTGTCCGTTTATTCAATTCAGTCGTTAAACAGGTATGTACATGTATTTGTGATTGTTTTTTTAATAGTTTAGACACAACTAAAACAAATCTTATCTTACCTAACCTTCCATTAACATGTGATTTAACACCATAAACCATCCAAGCCGTCTAACCTGACCAGCTAATGAAAATAACCAAACATTATACCAATAGGACTCATAAATACTTCTGTTCAAAATTATTGCTCCTTTCAAAAGTTTCATTAAATACCAGATCTAATGGCTCAATGATCTAATGCCAAAGCATAGAGCTTGCATGATAGTCCAATAAACCCTAACCAAAACCAAACTAAGATTAGATTAGATTTATCCATGGGGTGAGTCACGATTCCAAGCACTGCAGCCAGTAGAGGCCCCTGTAGGTTTAGTATGAGAAAACTTATCCTCTTCATGAAATTGAGGGCTTTACCAATCAGCTCTTTATGTGCCATTATTTCGTCTGGTCTCGTTGTGCCTTAGCGCGATTCTATGATTGCGACACAATCGGACAACAAGTGCAAGGCCGTTTCCTTCTTCTCCTGACATAGTCTATACAAAGGTTTTGAACTAATTATTCCCACCTTGCTCCTGTAATTAATTTCCAGATTATGTCGTGCTCTTTGCAGAACCAGTCTCTAAGAGAGACGCGTATCGTCTCTTTGGTTATCCCTAGGACAGGTTCTGGACCACAGAACGGAGAATCCGTCCCATTCCTGGCCATTTGGTTGGCTGTTTCATTGCCTCTAATCCCTAGCACCCATTCTAGTCGAACTTTTGCTGAAGGCAGCAAGAGCCTTATTTTTCCGTATTCTCCTTATTTTTGAAGGTCATTCTCAGATTGTACTCAGCACATGTCTTAATTGGAAAAATTTCGACCTGAAATTCGGAGTAGTTTCCTAGAGGCAAATCTCCGATTTCACCTTATATATACCGGCCCCAACACCGCATGCCACCTGGAGTCATCCGTAAACCACATTCCCCGTCTGACCACACCCTGTCCCCAGCCATTGGTCATTCCGCCATTGATTTTCCGACCCGGAACAGAATATCAAAGCTGTATTTTGAACAGATCCTTATTTATTATGTCAATGTGTCTGGCAAAGGAACTACTGTGTTCATTATTCTGTTCATGATCATTATTCATTATTTGTAAGCGCTGGCCCTTGCCCTCCGCTTGTATCGGAAGCTGCAGTGGAGGCAGCCCCAACAGTATTTCTAACGCCCTAGCCAAACTAACTAACCCTAATATAGCTAACTGTGCTGCCAATGTTAATACCCATTTAACCTTTCTATTATTTTTCTATTTCTCTTGAGCAGTTAAAGGATAATGAAAAATGCAGAATGAAGTTTTTATATATATCTATATATATCTGTAGGAACTGCTTGAAGTACTAGAGAAGACTACCAAAGTGACGGAAGCAACAAAACAGACTGAATCTCTAGTTGATGCGATTGTACGAGCACAAAACACTATTAATTCCCTGTTGTCATTAACTCCGTCACCAATCAACTGGCAGGTTAGCGCCAAATTATCTGTCTAGTTATATTGTTAGTTTCCCTTAGTACTGTATATTTGGTCAAATATTCCTTCGATCTGCTTAGACCAAGGGTTTCACGGGTTCAAAACCAGGGGTTCAAAACAGATTTTAGGTTCTTGTAATCGATACTTCACAGAAGCAACTGATGTCGGGAATAGTGCTGCCTTGGGATGACGCAAAAATATCTACTACGAGTTTGCCTTTTTCACTTTTTAAAAAATATGTCAACATTTTCAAGAAAACAAGTGAAGTATCCGAAGATACCAGAAGCTCTAAGGAGCTAATTTGGCCTTATGTCCATGGGACTTTTTCTTTGTTTATCCCAAAATATTCATCCTTGAAGTTTGGCCATTTATGCGCGACAGTGAGTACATTGAATGTCATAGAATTTTCCTTAAAAGGGATCAATCTAATGTAAAACGTTGGGACGCCAGGGTTAAATATAATGCGCTTATTGTTTAAGCCTATGTTAGCGGCCGATGCGTTCTCTGATTCGTACTGCAGTACTACAGCTTAACATTGGGCTCCTTGTACCTATAATCCACTTGAACTTGCAGAATGTCTTAATCTGTTTTTAGATCCTGAAACTCATTTCATGTTATCCATTCTTAATTAGTACTCTAACCAGGGAAGAGAATCGGAAAGCGAATCTGTGACGTCACGCCCCTTTATAATATAGCGACTAAATTTGGGTTTCCAAATGAAATGTTGCATCTGCAGTTTTCTTGGATGCTCACTTTTTAAATGAAGCACTCTTTAAGTTGAAACCCAGGTACTACTAAAAAAAGTTTGCTTTTTCTTAGATATGCTGGCTCTAAAAAACAGATAGACAAACATTTAGATTCTGCCTCCCCGTCAGGGTTCTTGAAATGGTATCCCTTTGCAATCATCGTCATGCAAAGCACTAGGCAATGCTATGTCGCGTTTAGGCTGAGTTTTGGAACAAATCGTTGTTTCGTTATTGCAGAAGTCTTGTTCGGGTGCTTGCAGATTGAGATATTAAATCTTTATATCGTGACCACTACATGACGGACGTCGTCTCAACGGAACACTAGAATTTCCTAAAGTTTTGGTATCACTCATATAATCTAAACTTAATTTGTGTAAAAATTTGAAATTGGCAAAAGATTTAATTGTGTTTTATTGTGAAACGCAGTTTTAATTTTAATTTTTGTTTATACTATTAAATATGTTTTTAAGTTGGAAATTGCTACACTTAGCGAAGAAATTGTGAACGGAGTTAGCGGAGCGATAAGTCCATTGCATCAGAGATATGTAACTCAAGATACGTTGTTGAAAGAATGGAGCCGAACTGAGCTGCGTTGTGTGTACGCGGCCAGGACGCCGCATAGAGCGGCATCTCTAGTGCGCAGACTGAGAGATTCTTGGCAACACATGGTCAGAGACCGCGCTACTCGCACCCTCACCTACAACGATGAACAGTTCCACGTCCTCGAGAGAATGAAAGTATGCTTTAGCATAATATTAATTGATATTATCCACAGCAGCATGCTTTTTTTTACTTTTTCTTATTCCTAGAAACAGGAAGTATTGCCATCAGGCCAGATTTTCTAAACCGAGTTTTCACCGGAAATATATGTTTTGTGGTTTCCTGAATCCGATTTTTTTTTTCAGTTTTTTGTGATTTTGTTGAAAAGACTCCTGCGATTTTCTTTAAACTTCGTGTACTATCTACACGCATAAGTACCTATCATTTTTTTGAAACTTTTCCCGGGAAAATCCACTTACCATCAACACTTGGTGATGGTATATCACAATAGTTTTTAAGAAGTTCAAAAAGGAAAATTTTTACCCTGAAGAAGGCATATGGTTTGCCGAAACGTCGGTGAAAATTCGAAAAAAGAGTTATTTTTTTGACCTAACCTCAACTTCCATTTTACAACATCAAATACAGCGGTCGTAACGAAACATTTACCCCAAAACATTTAAATTAAAATTCACACAGCTTTGTTGATTTTGATATAAAGCGCTCCCAAATAAGGCCGCTCAAGTATACAAAGTGAAATGCCCACCATCGTTTTTATGACTAAATATTGTAACGTTGCAATTTTAAAGAATATTTCTTTATTAAATTGTAATAATTAGAGCAAGAGAAAGTCGTGTGAGTGTTTCACGCCAGATTTTTTTTTTTTTAACCTTCTCTTATTTCTCTAAGAGGGAGTATTATGATTGCGACAAATTTTCAATTCGAGTTTTCACTCGCCAGATTTTTTACACGTTTAGAGGTTCCCGAATCCAAAAAAAAGGGTTTGAGAAATTGATCTGTTTATTATTTTTAACTTAGTTACTTGTAATGGTTATTGATGTTTTTGTGGATATTTCTTTAATTTTCTCAGATTTATAGGAGGGTCATTCAGTAAGTAAAGAGATAAATGGTTTAGTTTGAAGGTGCACTATTATAAACAACATGACCCCCTTATAACTTTATAAATTTGCCCTATCACGCGGGCACTTGTTGAAGTGTGAGCCATTTGAACATAGTTTCACTTTAGCTCTCACGAGTTGGTGGGTAGGTTCTCGCCTTTGGTGCAACAATTCAACGTTTCAATTCCTGTGAGGACAAAGACGGCGTTGTGAGAAAGTGGAGAGCTACAGTTAGTTACAGCGTACTTACCAAAGACCCTCTTAATAAAAGATCGCCCGCGTCTATGCTTGTTCTCATGACTGTTGTGCCGGAGTTTTGTTTTTTCTCCCCACCTCGCTGCTGTGAAACTTGACACCACACAATGGACTTCATTAGCTGACCAAATAAAAAGAAATCCAATGCTTCGAGATATGGCAGAACTTGCCAGCCTTAATATTCAGTAGTTACAACGTTGATTGCGGTTGTAGGCGAGCGTCCGCCTGGAGGAAGAAATCCCTTTGCAAACTGTAGAAGTTTGCACGATTCATACAACCTCACCGTATTGGGCAGTAACCACCCAGCACCACAGCAACTACTGGGCAATAAGTTTCATGTGATTTCATTACCTCAGAAACGAAACCGTATCTCTGGCGCTGTTCTCCAAGGTGCAATTTCTAGAGTACTTGCCAGTAACAGGGCATGCATATTGAAACAATAGTCCCACAGCTGTTTTAAACTGATACAGGCATGCCAACTTATCACACCGAAAGTATTATTATTTCATATAAATATTCTTTTATTTGCAGTACTTTATCTGTTTACTTACTGAATGGCCCTCGTACTTTGATCTGGAATAGTAAAAGTTTAATTCAGTTTATTTAATGATGTAGATGGATGTAATGGGAAAAGAATTAGTAAGAACTATATTAGACCGTGAAGTGTGTTCCTGTCTCACATTAACAGCAGATTATTTAGCTGATTGGTATAAAATGGCACAAACTATATTTTTACAAGCAAAAATACTTGGTCGTGATGCGGACACATGTTCAGAGAGGCTTGCAAGATTTAGAACTAGATTACATGAACAGGATATTTTGTATCATGCAAACATTACAACTAAATCATTGGGCCCGTCCAAAATACCACACTCATCTTCCAATTATACAACATTTAGGTAAGTTACTTATTATTTTGACATGTGGTTTAGAAAATAGGTATTATTTGCAGTGGGCGTGGACTGCAAGATGTAACAGACACCACTCACACATCAAATTTTTCAGAGAAGAAGATATACGACCTTTAAGGACGAGTTTAACACAAATTCAAGACACCCATCGAGATATATCATCATTGGTTAGAGAAAATAAGGCTCTTATAGATCAGTTTTGCAGTGTAGCTCGAGATATTGCAACACCGCAACCTACACTTACTTTAGAATGATATTTCGTTTTATATAAAATGAAAGTGGTGTTTGCTGAAGTGAAACTTAAATGATGGCTTTACCAAAATATCTTTAGTTAAAATGAAATGATATGGCACGTCAGGTTTCGCAAACAGTCAAGATTGATTTGAGTAGAACCGCCTGTATAGAGACATGTTTATACATAAATTATTGGAATTACTTGGTTGGTTTGAAGTAACGGACGTTTTGTTACTTTAAAGTTTGATCCTTTGCTCTGCACCAAGGTTACATTGTAGATGAAAAGGTTGCACTTTCCTATGTAGATTTCTGTTTCTGTTCTATAAGGCTGTTGTAAGTATATTCAAGTGGTTGAACTAAAAATAAAAACAAATCCGACTAATTTTATCGCATGAGATGAGATTAGACTTGACTATTTGACTACTCGCAGTGTTAACGCTGCATTTGGCTGAGGGGACTTTAGTGAACAGAACAGCTTCAGATTGGTTTCAATTAGTAGCGAAGACAAAAGCTTAAAAACGAGCATAATAGGGTACTCTTTGATTTGAGGTCGCACCTGACCAGTTGTTTGAGCAGGGAATCTGTTTAGTTGGGTGGTTTATCAATCGCTGGAGTCCGTGATACTTACTGAATTCTGGATCAAGGGTCTTCTCCGCTACAAAAGTTTTGAAACTAATGGGTTATGCAGTACCCTCAACAAACTGGTGAGTTTAATATTGTGACTAGTTTGTGCGATTTTTTGCCCCATTTTGAATTCATATTGTAAAATAGATGTGATTTTTTTTTTTTTTTTTTTGGATGAGCAGCTTAATGTATATAAACTTAAAGAGTAGAAGTAAAAGATAAAAATCGGTAGAGCAAAATGGAAGCTTTAAAATGGTATATAGGATGGTAACTTTGTCGCTGCACCATTGCAGTGTATTTAGGTGGAGTTTTTACAGTGGCACCACAGTACTCGGGAGCTTATTTATTCATATCACGCCGATTGAAGTAAGGTGAGAAAACAAGGAAAAATAAAGTCAGAGAAAGCGTAACAAATAGCCACAAAATGGTGTTTTAATTCGTGAGTGCGCTGGTGCATGTGTGTGTGTGTGTCCCCACGTGTGAAAAGATTAGCCAAAAAAATTAGGAATGTAGAAACATTAGCAAGATATTTCGTGTGCATAATTCTAGCAGATGCGATAAAAAGATTTCTGGCAAATCTTGGAACAGTTTCATGGTTTTGTATTTTTAGTTTCTCTTACTGTTAGAGCTCAAAAACGAAAAACTGTAGAAAGTTGAACTTGATATTCCGTTTAGGTATCACCATGGGATCTGACTGTATGTTATCTGTCACTATTTGTCAACCGGAAGTGCCACTTTACTAGTTGTTTTTTTTACTTTTTTGTGTTTTTCTCAAAAATGGCTCCGATGATTTTCTCTAAACTTAGTGTGTCAATTTAACATACAAAGACCTACAACTTTTTTAAATAATGTTAATTAGAATTGAGTATGTTGTTGAAATTCTAAGTTTGGAAAAAAACGGTTAACCAGAAGAGCGTTTACTTTTAACATTTATCTAAATGATTTTTTCACTTTTTCGTGATTTTCTCAAAAATGGCTCTGACGATTTTCTTGAAACATCATATACATACAAAGATCTACAACTTTTATTTAAATCATTTCTCTGGTAAAATTCAGTAAGGGCACTTTTAGGGGAATGTACAATTAATTCTACCATCCAAACAAAATTAATTAGAAATAAATAGATGGCCAAAATTCCCAGTTTCACGAAAATTAGTAAACCGGAAGTGCGCTTTTACTGAACAGTTTTTCAGTTTTCGACGAATCTCATTAAATTTGTCAATTATAATTTTGAGACTGGAGATGGATAATATGGATTAGTAAGAGAATGTTGTGTGAGTGTTTCACACCAGATTTTTTTGTTTAGTTTAGTCGCAATTTTGTCGAAAACTGTCTCACAAGATATTGTTTAAACATTGTATAGCTACATGCACAAATGTAGCTCTGTCTCTTTCATCTGGATATTAGACATTCAGCTTGCCTCTGTAGTGTTATTGCAGTATATTGCTTTAGGTGCCGTCTGTAGGAGTTAGGTCCTCACTAAACATTAAAGTATTTCTGGTATTTTATCCGTAGTAGCATGCATATTGATTTTGTTTCAGACCGGTTTCGGATTTTCATCCATCGTCAGAGCAAGTTCGTATAGAGAGTTCACTTCAACGTAATGTTTCTGTTACTCACACTTGTTTGTTGTATATATGTGGGGAGGTTATAAGGTTATCGTTGATAATCTTATAAGGTTGATAACCTTATAACCTCCCCACACATATATACAACAAACAATTGTGAGTAACAGAAACATTACGTTGAAGTGAACTTTCTACACGAACTTAGTGAATTTACTCTGACGATGGATGAAAATACGAAGCCTGTCAGGAACAAAAAATCAATATGCATGCTACGACCGATAAAATACCAGATGTTATTCAGCATTGCAGACCCATCCACATTATCAATAAAAGTATTTATTGACCGTTGATAAATTATGTTATGAAGAAATTTAGTGACGATCGGTCAAGAAATAAACATTCAGTTATGCTAACGTTTCGACATAGTTTCCTGTCTTTATCAAGGCTTTAATCTAAAATACAATACAATGAAGAATCACAATGCATTAATGAAGTGCCTGTATAATATCCAACACCTGTATAACATTAATAAGAAAAATATGTTGCCAAATGATTTTTTTTTTTCAGTAAAGATACCTTGGACGTTCTTTGAACTTGTTACACTAACTACACATATTACATATATAGATAGACCTAACCTTGTTCTAAATATTTTTCCGAGTAGTAGAGGCGTTCTGGGCCAGCTGGTTGTAATGGTTATTTTAGGTTCTTCCAACTATAATATATAATAAAGTCAGTTAAGTTTGGTAAAAATTCCAAGTTTGAAAAAATGTGTAATTATAACCATGTTATCAGAGACATTTTGTGGCCATCGACCGGTTTCGGGCGTTCGCCCATCTTCAGGATGCGTTTGTCAAACAGTGTGCAAATTCAGTTTACACACTCTATAACCATGTTAATTTATAGTAAGAGAAAATGATTTGAGTAAATCACACTGGCATGGTCTCAACCCGGAAAGTCAAGTGTTTTTCAATATATAAATTAGTTAAATTTGATTATATACAAGTTTCTGGTAAAATAAACCAACTCGCACATCACATGGTTTTAAATAATGTACTAATTTTCAACACTGCTAAAAGGATTTGGCACACAGCAAACATGTTGTTCAGGTGGATTCAATTTAATGATACCCTTGAGTGTTGCGATCTCTTAACGCGCTGCTTTATTTCACTAACTTTATTCAATAATTTCGACTTTTATAAACATTATTATTATTATTTGTGTTTTGTTTTATATCTGTAGTAGAATTATTTGTATTTTTTTATTCATAGCGTAAGTTGGCCAAATGTTATTTCTAGACAAATTATTTTTATAAATAAGGTAATGCAAAGCTTTCCAGAACATGAGTTTGCCTGCAGCAGCAGCATCATCATCATACATGATTTCGAGAAGAGATAAATATTGCATTATGAGTTTGCTATATTTTTATTCGTTCATTTATAAAGCACCAATCAGTGTTGGCTGAGATGCAGGCACATCACTTGTCTGCATTGATTTTTTTTAATAAAATAAAGACGGTTCTTCTTGGAACCATATTGACGGCCACAATGTATTCCAGTGTTTTTGAATGTGTGCTAATTGACTGATGGTTGATTGTATCACTCCCCTTCTCTACTTATATAAATAAAAAATATAACGGTTCAACAAATTATAGATTATATCACAAATTTATTTTTAAAAAATAAGAGAAAGTAATAAGTGAAAATAGAAATAATGTTATTGATAATGTGCCTGTGATGTTAAGTTCTGTGATAAGATAATTTAAGAATAACCCAAATATTATGATTTATTTAAACAAAGACGATCTTATCAGAGCATTATTACCATTTTATTAAACAAATTAACATGAATATGTGTATTTAATTACATATTGTTTTTTAATTTATATATTCAGCTTTATTACTTTAATAGATAGCCTTACTCTATTGAACAAAGATGCGTTTACCCTTTTATACAATGTTGTTCAATTAATGTATAAGTTACATTATATATAGTAAACTTACCAGGGGGCTTCACCCTATATATATACCGATCCTATTTTTTTTAATACATAATTTTCACGAAAGTTTTATTTTTTTTTTCATTGTTATTTCAACTTTTGCTCCTTATTTGGTAATAAACTTGTACCTCACTACGGTCATATTCTGTGCCACTTTAAACTTGCACTTCGCTCTAGTGATTTACAGTGAGATACTGGGCAACCTTAATTATTTGATTTATTACTAAATATAATAATAAACAAAAAATGGTTTGGTCTAGAAATTTTATAAAAAAAAAAAAAATTATTATTTAATCAATAATATCTATAGAAAGTTAAAATAAAAGTCTACTAAAACAATAAAGTCCCAGTTAAACACAAAAAAGTCTACGTGTTAATGTTACAAAAATATTTGGACAAATGTAATATCTTATATTACAAATGTAATACCTTATATCTTAATGTAAATATTTATTTGATAAAAATGAATCATGGTTTTATATTATTTAATTTAATTCAGTTTTATTTTGTTTTTACTAATTTTAACTATGATCTTTTGCGAATTTTCTTAAAAAAAAAAAAAAATTGAGCTGTCGGGGAACAACAATTTTATATCTAAGAAAAATAATTATTTCTATGCGTAACGATGAGAGAATCATTCGTGAAATTAGACTTTTTTTTTTATTATTAGTAAAAATACAGTAGGGAAAATACTAATAAATAATGTGAAAACCACAGAATTGCCCCTATACCCCCCCCCCAACAAGGGCTCCCAAAATTACTAGCTGACCATGATGAAAGGCTCATCCTCAGAACAGTGAGGATTGGTGCTCCAAAAATTCTATCTGAACTGTTACAGTATTTGGTATTAATGTTTGTGCCCAACAGTACGAAGGCCAATAAAAGAAGAGAGTTATAATTCAAGGTCTCCTCGCAAATAGTTTTTTATTAATGAACTGAATAGAAAAAAACGTTTAAGATTTGCAGAAGAAAAATGTTACAAAATATTTAAAGTATAGGGAAGAAGTAATATTCTAAACATATTTTTTTTCGATAGAAATGTAAATGTATGGAGTAAGCCTAATTCACAATTGGACAAACAAAATTTGCTAGTAATTATTAAAATGGAAGGGGGAATCAGTCAGTGCTTGTGTGTGTGTATGTGGGGGGGTGGAGGTCAGGTTTTGATATTGGCGATTTGGGATAATGGATAAAACAGTCTATGGAGATATTTTGAAGAAAAATTAGGGTTCAAGAAATTTCAAATTTTATAAGGACAACGATCCGAGGCATACCGCGGTGCTAATAAAGGTATGGTTGCTCTGTAATTGTCCAAAAGTTTAATTTTCTTAACATTTAAAAGTTCAATGATAAAAAAAATCAGTTACAAACAAACTTTGAAAACTGCTATCAAAGAAGAATGGGAGAAAAATTGATACTGCTTTTACCAAAACATTGGTTCATTCAATGTCTAACCGTCTGAAAAGTGTAATTAGACAGTAAAGATGGTTTACAAACTATTAAACTTTAACTCTAACAAAATTAGTTTGTCCGAACATTTTTGTAACTCTGAATCAGTACAAAGTTTTAAAAATATCTTCTGACTTGTAACAAAATTGAAAAAAAAAACATTGAATGTTATTAGCCCAGATTGTATATAAAGGATACTTTGTTTACAAAGAAGTTTGAATTTACAAACTTTTTCACCCTAACCATTAGTTATAATAGGAATAATTAGTTTGTATTAGGATATTAAAGTTACTATTAGTTTTGTTTTAGTAGAACTATCTACACAGCTACAGTCTCTATTTTGAGCCAAAAACCAATAGAATTGGAGCAATAGTTCAGGAGTTATACGAAGCTGAAATTCCACGTTTTACATCTTTCAGATACAATGGATAGCTCAAAATTTGGCACCTGATAATAGTAATATGTCTTTATTATTCATAATTCACAGTTCAAAAGTAACAAAAAGACATTAAACCCCTGCCCAATGTCATCGGGGGAATGTTGCTGTTTTGAGCATCAACTCACAAATTTTTACAACTTCTGTTCATGCCGCATATGAAGTAATAAACTTAAAATTAATGTCATCACTCAAAGGTAAACTTTATACTAGTTCAGGAACAAATAACAATAGATGTTATGCAGCTGTATACTTCAAAATATTTACTCGGCACGCTCTCCAACCAGTAGTCGCATAAAGTTTGCCCAAGGCACATGTACATACCTCAGTTATCAAGTTATTCAGTTGGATTCTTATTCAGTAATTTTCTGCTTATTTCTCCACATGGAGCATACTGCATTCCTTCATTTCACGTAAGATGCAACTTCGAAAAAGAAAATTGAAAAGGTGACGAGAGAAAACTACCAAAAGTAAGTGCACGTATATTTCAAAAAACAAAATGCGTAAATTATTTTTGTGCATGCACAATTCTGCCAATAGATTGCAGGCCACTAGCTAGCGCAGCGGTAGCGTAAGCGACTACTAATAATACAGGCACAGCCCAGGTTCAAGACCCACCGCTTAATATTTTTATTACCTTTTATTAATTCACATCCGTAACTCATATTTTTCTATCTGCGTTATTTTATTAAAATATAATTTTACATTTATAATCATAATTCATAATTTAATTTATTCTAATTTCATTAAGTATTCAATTTATTTTCTTTAAAATATACTATATTTTTATGCAAATTTTACCAGCGTATATAATATATATAACGATTAATTGAATTATTGTTTTACAGTAATCATTACTAATAATTAATTGTAACAATTTATAATCAGTAGGGCCACTTTCAGTTACTTACTTTAATTCATATATTTTATGTTAACCAGGAATATTATATTTATTTTCTATTATTATTTCTTTTATAATTTTCTTTATTAACTTTTTTTCTAATTTTTTTACTATTTTTGCTAAATAAATAAATTTAAATGAGATGTTTGTACGACAATGGCCAGAGGAGTTTTTAATACGTTAGTCAGATCCACATATGTAGTGCTGGACATGTGATCACGCACTCGTACAATGGAAATAAACAAAACAAAAAGTCACTTGTATGAAATGAGCTAACATCTTTTATTGTGCCACACAAATGATGGATTTCTTGATCGATATGTGAATGGCGATGATAAATGGATTCTATATGATAATAAGAGATGTTTCGCATAGTAGTAAGGCCGAGCGCAACCTTTGTATGCCGTAACCAATGGTGTGCCCATAAGAAGAAAATGAATAATGTTTGGGAGTGTACATGTGCACTTATCCTATATAATTTTAGGGCACATTATAAAAACTCTTTAAGATTGGAAATTAACTGGGAAAAATCCTTGTTGACTTATCACCATGAGCAAGCGGTTAAATGCTGTGCGATTGTGTTGCTAATTTACAAGAAAATAATTTCTAAAATTCTACGTAAGATTTTTTTATTTTTGACATGATTCGCTGTAAGATGCACAGATGGTTCAAAATCAGATGGGAAGGTGCTTGAAATTGAAGCAAACCCCTGGTCCGTCAAGATGTATGTAGGCAGGGTAACAGCTGGTCTGAAAATCTTATAGCCTAGCTAAATTGTGCCAATCCGCCATCAAAGTTGGAAGGAAGCATTGTAGGTTCTAACAAACAGCCAGTAACTTTTACTTGTAACCTAGCAAAGTGAATTTTAATTTAACAGTGAAACTAGTAGCCATTAAAATAATGCGGGAGATTGATTGTTTTAGAAGATTATTGCACTGCGACTGAAAGATCTATTTTGCTCCCCGGAGCCTTCTCTAACTACAGACAACACTGCCTATCACTAGACAGTGAGTTGTAGAGGCTCCTAAGAACAGAAAATCTAAGGGCAGCATGCTGGACCCGGGTTCTTCGCGTTGCGAGTCCAGCGCGCTACCACTGAGCTAATCCCTTCCTTCTCCCTTGGCTTACGCTAATTAACTAGGGACGGAGACCCTAGTTTGTGTACTGTGTTTGTACTTGCCTGTAAAGTAGTAGAGTGTATGTAGTTTAGGTATATTCTACGAAGGTTCTGACGAAGTACATGGAGTACTGAGCTGTGTAGGTAACCCGTGGGGTCGCTATGCCCCAAGTAAGCGCATGCAACAGATACCTCTTGCAGCCAAATACTGCGGTAACCTGCTTACTCAATCTGAAAGTTGGTAATACTTGCTCTAACAGCTGCGAGATCAAGTCAAAATACATAAATTTAAACTTTGCTATTAGTAACAGATTCTGTGATTCAACTAAATAAGTTTTATTCCCAATATTGATCAAAAAGATGCAGAAATTATGTACGTATTCGCATTGCTCTCTCTAGCTTCAATTTCCTGTTTCCTTAGTTTCTTCTATTAATCATAGTCATTTAAATCCAGTGTTAATAGGTTTGTCACTACTGCTGGCAGGAGAACTAGTTTACCATGCAAGTATTCAGCTATCTGGCTATGGTGAGTTGAAGTTTCTGCTATATTCATTTAACAGCTTACCTGCAGTTACCCTGAAGAAGAGCCTATTGTAATATGAACAAATCTTGGTTTGTAGGAAACCACGTCAAGGTTTCTCTGTTTCTTCGACTGGCCCATGGTACTAAGATAATATGTTCCTCTGTACTGCCTAAAGGGAATAATACTTCAGGACATGTGATCACGTCCTGTAGCCTTAGAATCACATTTGTAGCCTTAGAATCTGCTCAGCTTATATAAGTTGTCCAAAATATTCTTCAGCAGTTTGGCCGACCTAGTTGAACTGCTAGAGTTAGTGATGAGCCAAAGCAGGCTCATGGATTTTTTTTTTTTTTTTTAAATAAATGGACCAAACTGAATTGCCTCAACATTTATTAAGAAATTATAATTGGTACATAACAACTGGAACATAATGTATATATATATATATATTTGTTTTACTGATCGCACACTATTTATGTTTCTTTTTATATATTTCAAATGAGAATGAAATGAGACTGGCTAGACTGTCAATATCTCACCCATTACAACAAATTTGATTATGTAAAAAAAACCTAAACAATTCCAGCACCATTTATTTTAATTTTTGTTTGTTTGTTTTGTTTTTATGATCAATCAAATGCTTCATTACAAATTGCTTACTCTCTTCATGTAGGCGCATAAATCTAAAACTATTTAAATAAAATAAGAATTCAGTCATTTTTATACAATAAAACCAAATATATCACAATCATTTCATCAACCTATAGATTTTTTGTTAATTAAACTACCATTTTAAGAGAAATAATTAGAAATTGCTATTCTAGTAGGACTGTTTTAATGAATGTTAAGTTGGATAGGATGGTGACGGTCGGATGACATTTTTTGTTTTTTAAGAAAGTAATTGATAAACCTCGCTTTCATGTGACATGCCTTTAGAACAAGAAATACACATGCTGGAACACTCCAACAAAAACTTTTGAAATATTTTCAGAGGTAGTCACGCCTGTAGCCGTCGATCACCTGAAGTTACAACCATAACATTCAATGCGATGCTGAAAAAGGAACTAAACACGGAAGTAAAGTTTTAAAGATCATAAATTTACCTTAAAATCATGAATTTAATATAAAAACAGGCACGTTATGGTTTCGTTTAGGAAAGCAATTTTTTAGTTATAATTGTAAACCTCGCGCATTGTTGGTTATTCAAAGAGGTCGCCGCAAGATTTTTACAGCGCCTGGCTGGCTTGTACCGAACCAACTAGATGTTCCATGCAAAGGATAAATTTCAAGGCTCATGTAAATGAAACATGTAGATGATGGATAGTATGCACATCAAGCAAAATTTGTTCCTAGCAACAGCATCTCACATTCAGAATATAAATTTAGGACAAAAACTATTCAACGGTTCTGTTTAACGTACACTGAACTGCTTCATGGCAAGGGACGCACTCAAACTTAGAAACAAGCCCATAGCCAGTATATTTTTTATCAAAATACAATACGTAGTTAGTAAACTTTGGTATTGATCTACTACTTTTGTCATTATTAGAACAAACAAAAAACGATCCCTCAGTAGAGCCACTCGAGGTGAATCTTTGTGAAAAGGAGACAGTTAAAAAAATCCGTAATGGATAAATCCTCCGTTTTCGTTTTACTAAGTTCAGAAAGTGAAGTTTACTAGAGTATGGTGAAGCTCACTAGCTTGCCCTGAAGTCAGCAGAAATTGTGTCAGTAGATTTTTGTTGTCAAGCCACTAAAAAAAGTTTACTATTGGTTTGAGTCCAAATTTTTGCAGGCCATTTTCAAGTTTACACACTATTGCTATTATTAATTAGATTTGTTACACGAGTTGCGTGGAACAGTGCGTTTTCAGCCAGCACTCCACCTTCAGGTGTGTACCAATCGAAAATGATAGGTTGATCGGCTTTGTATTCTCTGCATTTCTGTTTCTCTTGGTTAAACCGAAAGCAACGATATCGACTGTTATAAGAAATTTACACGAAAGCCAGGTTTTTTTGATATTTTCCTTTAATCACATTCACTAATACAGGATTTTGATAAGAAAATTTTCCTTATTTCGAACATCTTATGCTTTGTGAACAGAAATATCAGTTTTACATTATTCAGAAATGTGACATAAATCAAATACACTACGCGGTTCTTTTAAAAAATAATATAATGGTAATGTGAATTCAAATTAGAAGTTGGGACGTCTGGAAACAAGTTCGGCATTTTTGTTAGATATAGTTGTTTAATTAAGAAATTAGACAATTTACGCGCTGGCAATATCTTGATTGGGCGGTTGCAAACTAATACGATAAAACTGTGGGTTGTGGTGGCCAACTGGCCCACTATATCTAACAAAACCAGACCTGTTTGTGCGCCCACACAACTCAACTCTTTATTCCTTACAATCAACAATTTCCTTGTTTTTTGTTTTTAAGCATTACACTATTTTACCGATTATTGTGTCACCTAGAATTAGTTAAAAATATAACAAATTAAAAAAAAGAATTGAATTTCAATATTTCTTGTTAATATTTTAATGCTTTCATAATATACAAAAAATGAAAACACTGACAATAAACAGAGACCACACTAACTACTTCACATCTCCTCTTGAGAACATTTTTAAATTTAAACAATACGCCTTCATTACTCATTCCTTTTTCAATTTATTATTTTTTTATTTATTATATAAATAGTTTTTTTAATACAAATAATTTCTAAAATATATTATTAAAAACTTCTCGATACTAATATAGAGCTGCACAGTCTTATCATGCTAACCACTCAAGTAACAATGCATTTTATTCTTTCACTAATATACACATTTTATTTATTTAAACTATTTTTATTTAAATGAAAAAAAGAAGTTAAATGAATAAAGAAACATGAATTCTACCTAAATGCGGATTTGGATGTTATTTAAGAATGTAGAGTGGTAAGACGGTATCCCTAACGGTGAAGCGGCATCCCTCTACTAACTTGCAGCTGCTCCAGCAATCACTGTACGGTGGTGAGGAGTTGAACTAAGGGACAGTGAATATAACTAAGGGCAACTTGTAGCTCTCCACCACTGTACGGTGCTAAGAGCTGAAGGGACAAATGAAATTGAAGATATAAAAGAACTAATAAATAAAAAACACCCAATCCGCATGATGGTAAAGTTATATCCGGTTGTAAATCAAGGATATCTATTGAACAGAAAATGTTTCAAGTATTGAGAAGCAAACATAAATTGGTAAGTTTTGCTGGAACCTAAAGTCCCTTGCTTGACCGTTGCACGAAATAAATAACTTTAAGGTTAAACATGTTAGCAATATAATCCTTACAATTAAATTTTTGATTAATATCTTTATTCTTGAAGGATCCAAATTCTATCGCATTTGAAATTTCATAGTCTTATTTCGGATGGGGTTGAAATTTCAGTAAAGTTAGGCGGGAGGAAAGTGCGGAGGCTGAAGACTGGCACCCTCCCAGGACGACATGCCAGCCTCCCACAAGAACCACAGTTTACAGTGTAACCTTTCATCTTGGTTTGTCCCAGATATTATTTACTGTACCAAACTTCAAATCTAAAGACTGTTCCTTCCAGTTGTATACCTTAACATCATAATTACTATTTTGTGTTCAATCACTGATTACAAGTACCTTTGTATTGCCACATGACACACATTGTGTTTTTAGTGGACGGATTCGGTTAATTTTTTTTTCTAATTATTATTATTTTGGGCGGGATTTCAGCAATTATTTACGATTAAAGAAAGATTGGAATTAAGGCGTGTAATATGGAAAGTGTGAATGTTGCAGTCAAAAGCCGATTTAATTAGTCAATAAGAACCTCAATCATTACTCCTTAAAGTTTTAATCTTTAGTTTTAACATTCTAGTGCATTCTAGAATTAAGGAAGTTTGCTCACATTATTCTAAGTCGAGTTAAAATCATTTACTTTTCTGGGAACAAATTGCAACGTTTGATTGTAGTGTTTCACTGCGGCTTGATAATTCGAAATGCACAATATGGCGACGACCATATGGAACAATATGGAAACTGAGGTTGTGGTAGTTGTCAACCTCGCTGATGCACGCCTTTTGCCTTCAAACACTGTGTACTGAGCCACTTTCCACCAATGTTACTTCTCTGAGACGAACGAAGACGTATGGATATGGTCCGCTGGTTCTTTTAAAGAGAGCGGGTGCACCTTAAATGCTTGCTACTTTAGGCCCAGCTTACTGCACTGTTTTGTGTTTAACTTGCTAACTATCTCCAAGTTTCTTACGGGGTACTGCATCCCAACCAAACATTCTAGAGTCTTATTACGAAAGCCCAATGTGCGCCCTGTCCTGGATTCATCTTTTAACCAACCTACTATCCCCAGTATGACATTTTGCAAACCAGTTTCGTAGTTACAATCAGATACGCTCCTTGGCCAACATTGTATCTCTGTAGTGCTATTTCCGCTTAAAATTGTAACTGCATAATAACTCTGTCTACGCCCAATTGTATTTTGGCAAAACTTATTCCTTATTCCTTAGAAGGTGTTGCTGACATTTAGAATTGCATCTAAGTTCTTTTATTATCTTACATAGAATTTTTTTTTCTTCCACTATCTTCAGAGAAAATCCACTGAAGCCTGCACTTGAAGAATAAGTTAGATTAATTCAGTAAGAAACAATAGTCAAAGTTCTCTACAAAGAGTTCCTGTTGGTTCACATTATTCTAATACTATCAGACCGGGTTCGGCTGCAACAACGATATTTATGTCCAAGAATTTTGCTGTAACTTGGTTGTTTGAACGTCTTGTTCGCCTTTTGCCACAGCATCCTTGCTTTCGTACAAAATGTGGCTTTTTTCACTGCTGACAAAGATTTCTACACCACGCTTTAAATTATGCACTCATCTTGGATTAAAATGATCTTCAAGGCCTTAGTATTCACCTCTGATAAATCACGTGATAAGTCATAGTCTATACTAATGAACCCTATAGGTAAAATTGTAAACATTATGTCTGCTGTTCAGCATCCCCTTCCAGATAGAGGCATTTCCTCTATTCGGTCCCGCCCGGATTCTCTTACTCTCTCGTTTCAGTCAGGAGCTGTATCCCACTTTGGCATGCAGCGAGTACTGAATAATATTTCTCATCACTATCTCTCTGGTAAGGAGTCGCCAACCTTCGTAACCGGACATAGCATTGCCTCTTTAGGTTCCCAACAAAATGTTCGCATGCCCTGAATTCCCAATTCCCAGAAGATCCCAAGGGGATAAAGCCAAAGGGGGTATATCCTCAGTCTTATCTTTTAAGAGCACTTTCTTGTCCGTAGAAATCTGTAAATTGTAATCCTATCCTAACTCGAACATTCATCAAAGGTTCCAGATATCGCAAACAGACCATCGTGACATTGTACAAACACCCACTACTAATACTCTTAAAAGTAAATGGAAACAAGTAAACAGCGATTTGATGAAAGCACTGTGTAAGCTCCACGAGTAGTAACTGGAAACGAAATTGGATCCCATCACGTCGAAATGGCCAGTAGCTAGCCAATGCATTAGACGTATTTTTCTGACTTGTCGCCGACCATCTATCGGATACTTACTTCATTCACTTTTTATCCCCACTATTTTTGTGAATATTTACATTAAAATTGCATAGGCTGAGTGTCTAAAACTTGCCATTAAGTATTTTACCGGTAAGCACACAGGTTCTAATTACGTTCGTGATAAATGCTCAATTAACGCGCCCTGCCCGCTGTGGACTAATGTTCTGATTTTCCAGTTTTGTTGGGTTTGACATATTGTTATGTGTTCTTTAAGGCGCGTTGTGACTAACCTTTTAATCTACCCTATGTACTTTTCTCCACAGCTGCAAGGAATTATATAGATTTCATATTTTTGTAGTAAAAATTTGTCCTTGAACTGCAGAAGCATTTTGGGTCATTTTTCTATCCGTTGCATGTGTGGTTTTATATTGTGCTTTGCCAGGGTTTTTGTAATTTTCTCTGACACTCCTTGTACGTGTGGGAGAATAGCTTGGTTTTCTCTCTTCTTTCTTCTATTTCTTCCGGTTTGTTGTCACGAGGAGGCTGTTTAGCTTTATTAAAGAGAGTAGTTACTTACACATCTTTATAGCCTTCTGTTTCAGAGCTTGCCGAAGATGATTTTCTTCTTAGAGCAACTCAGTCGGCTTGGCCATCCTGATGGCGCGTTTGATCAACATGGTGAAGCCTATTGTAATATGGGCGAAACTTCGGTTTACAACAAACCACTGACGCGGTCTCAACCCGAAGATCTAAATGTTTTACATGGCAATGGGCGCCGCGGAAGCCTGAAAGATCACTTTAATTATTTTCGGTTTGACAGCTCTATTAAGAGTAGTCCATTACTGTCTAAAAATTGTGAATGCTCGTGTCTGCACTACACTCATCAAATTCTTTATAAACAGAAAAGCTAGTTCTAACTTTATATTGAGAGTGGTGTTGAAACGATAGACCGGCAGTGTACACAGGCAGCCTAATCTGCTAACAGAAAATGGTTAGAGATAACAAAGTTGTTGAGAGGCTTGCAGCATCATTGAGAAGCCGCCAATTCTGCTCTCCAAGAAATAAAAAGCTTCAAGAGAAGGGCTCTCAAAGAAATTGTCAAGTTTTCTTAATCCTGGCTTTCTGATATCACTTGTTCAAAGACATGGTAAACCTCTTGAAATATGTAAAATCACAAAAAGTAACTTTGAGGTGTTTTTCAAAAAAGATGCCGTCAGAATCAGAACTGATCGCACAACTATATGAGAGCCCTTTCTAACAAGTTTTTAATTTTATTTTTATCACATGTTCCGAAAGCTCTTATACTGAGTTCTATAAAGTTGACCTGTGAAAAATTTCTCCTGGTTATTTATACGTTGAGATACAGGGTTATACCAGGAGACACAAGTGCCTAAGTGATACAGCTGTATAGCAGAGCACATGTTGCCTATATGAAACAATGGCATAAGGTAGGTGAACTGTCTTCCACTACAAAATGAGTAAACAGTCTGGATGCTTAAAAGCAATAAGTAAAATAGTTATAGTTGAAAGTAAAAAGTGTTAACGGTAGTCGGTTGGTCTGCGAGCAAAAACTAAATCAAGGTGGATTGCGCAAGTTAGCAGGCCCGATGAGGCAGCCAGCTAAATGCTCTGTATGATTCACTGTTTGTGCATGTGCAAACAAATTTACCCTCTAACAAACAACTAACAGCTAAGTTCTGCTTTACACACGTTCACCCTTATTATTAATTAACTTCAAATCACTTTATTAAAATTATTATTAGTTTTTTTTTTTGGATCAGTCTAAAGATTTTTACATAAATTTTTATATATATCAATAAAATTTGTTTGTTGAATCGTAATAGTTAATTTTTAGGCTTGTCTTATATTTATTAGTTGAAGAGCGAGCTGCACTGACTCATGCCAGTGCTCAGTACAGTGATTAGTAAACCGTAACAAATCCCTAATTAAAAAACGACCTACCATCAAATAGTTTGAAGGCCTCCAAACACATCTCATCTTTATTATTTTTAATAAATCCTAACTACTATATATATGTATATATGCCTAATTTTGCTGTTATTTTATTATTTATTATTATTATATTTAATTTTACAAATATATTGATAGTAAGGTGTGGGCCACATATAAAACAATACTGGCCACAATCGGCCCACGTACACCCTAATCAAAGCAAAAACCTTACAAATTAAAAAGCGGTAATAAATAAAATTTATTAGAAAATATTTAAAAGGTTTTACAAAATACACGATCCATCCTGGTCATCAACAATTTCTTACTTTTTTTTAATTAAAACACTGTTTATTACTAGAACTTTATTTGGTTTTAGCTGCTTCATTTAACAACTCATTTAGAAGTAAGCTCATAATTTGTTTTATATAAAACTGGCCCGACCATGTAGTTCAGTATTTAGTTTAGTGTGCATATACTTACGTAAATAGCTGGACAGGAGTGCATCAGACAAGCACCACATCTACTGCCAATATTCAGCACCAATAAAATGGCACTATCGATTGAATCATGACTTTGGAGTAACAGAGCAATTAAGTAAGCCAAATATATGCAGAGGACTTTTTTTTTTGTGAAGGGGACTTATGGACCAGTCGGGGGAATAAGCAAAAAGCAGGGA
This sequence comes from Triatoma infestans, assembly GCA_011037195.1. NCBI lineage: Eukaryota > Metazoa > Arthropoda > Insecta > Hemiptera > Reduviidae > Triatoma > Triatoma infestans. Next base: position 163,137 of record JAAEAF010000776.1, read on the forward strand.
ACCGAGTTGTGCGCGCTACAGATTTTCAAAATCGTGAGTGCTCTACCAGCCCAGGAAACCTTCAGCTCAGTTAGCCAACAACCCTAAGGCGAGTGCCAACCACTACTAAGGCGAGAGTGGATGGCTGCCAGAAGATGCCAAAGCATCCCACATGAATTGACCGGCAGTGTAGAGTTCTGATTAACAGAGTGGTGATTTCCGCCACATCAAACAAATCAACCCTTGAGACTGAAACAAGATTTTTTCTAGAGGGTAAAAACCTGAACTCCAGTGTGTAAATGTGGCACTTTTCTATATTGTCAAAGTGACGACTACAATCACCCTAGAGACAGATTTGAAAGGAAATTATACTTCTGCAACTCTGATTGTAAGTGAAGAGTATCTGCCCCGTTCAGGTAGGAAAGGGCACCAACTTCCAACAGGATAGCGCCAACACTTCATGTCTGACCAGCTCAAAAATTCATAGATTAGAAATTACACTTGTTCTACCACACCTTTTTTAGCAATCCAGCTTTCTTAACAGAATATTTACAATTGTAAGACAAATAAAAAACTGGGTGTAAACAGTTTTTCCCAATAAAGAATTGGGTATTGTATATCTGACAAATATGTGTGATGTTTCTCCAGCAGGGCAGACCTAAACAGCCATTTAACGAACTAGCACACTGTGGGAGAGATCAGGGTGTCCAGCAATATTGATAAAGATGCAGCCAGAGAGTTGCTTCAGGAACCGGAAGAGTGCAGCTCAGTGTGCGCAGAGAGGTTGGCATGCCAGAACACCTTGCCCAGCCAGCACACCACTAAATTACTGAACTGTGCATCCCACATAACTTACTAGGGCATTCACAAAAATGATCTGCTTATTATTGTGTCAATTTTTGGGTTAAAATATAAAAATAGTAAGCCAAACATTATTGGAGTCAACTGAAATTTTATTATTAAGCTTGTTATAACAGGTGTTAAGTAAACGATTTACAAATGTTTGTGAATAGGAGAAAGAATATATCTGGGAAAGCGGATAGAAACTATGAAAACTGGCAAATGAATGTTACTTCTATTTGTCAATGAATAAAGTTAAATGTGTGACATATGAATGGAAAGTTGATGATTATGCAGCAGCTTGGTGTGGTGTGTTCAAACCTTTAGTAAATAATAAGATAGCTGACTAGATACTCTTTAAAACTTGATTTTTTTTATTGTTTATTATATTTTGAACGATTATTATTTTAAACATTTTCGGTTTTATCCTGACTATCCTGACCTGAGGTGCCCCAAAATTGGTCAAATCTATTATGTGCCTTTTCCATAATATCTGAACTGTTTGGTGGTTTCTGTTCTTGAGTTGGCGCTGCATCAAATGAAAAAGAAGGGTCATCTAGGCAGGTTGATGTCTCCAGTCTGCTTGTTTCTATTCCTATTTGTTCAAATATTTTAGTTAATTAACAAACTTATGAAAATATTAAGAGCATTTTGTTATGAGCGGCCAGTCAGCCAACATCAATTCACCGATCGCGCTCCTCAACCTCCATATAACTACATTATTCTGTTAGAGGGCTGAACAGTAAGATGGATTAAGGCGATCCATCACAGGGAATTGCGACTTTACTCAATAGTTTTTAATTAAAAAAAAAATCTGGTGTGAAACACTCACACGACTTTCTCTTTCTCTAATAAATACAATTTAATAAAGAAATTTTCTTTAAAACTCCAACGTTACAATGTTTAGCTGGGCTAGCAAACACTTGTGGTGGGGATTTTACTTGTTTCAAAGTGATACGTTCTATTTATGCAACAGTTTTCGAGAAAATTTCAAAAAAGTATTCCGCAAAATCGTACTTCCTGCTAACCGATTTTCTTCAAATTTGAAACTGTATCAATGTGTACTAATATTATGTAGGTGGTAAAACCATATATTATACTGAAGTGGTACTTTAGAGGGCAGCATAACGCTACTGTTCCCAACCACTGTACCTCAACCACCCAAAAATAATTTTTTCGGAAAAATGTTTAAAATAAAACTTGATAAGTATGTATGTGTGTAGGATAGTACATGAAGTTTAAAGAAAATCGGTAGAGCCATGTTCCGAGAAAATCATGAAAAACTGGAAAAAAAAACAAGCAGTAAAGTCGCACTTCCGGTTGATGGTTTGGATGGAAATCTTCCTGTCTGATGCGGTAGTAGTAGATAGGGTAGTATAGTGAAAAACAAGTAGAGTTTCCGGATTGAGATCGTCAGTGGTTTGAAAACTTAATGGAGTAAGGTCTAACGACCCTGAATAGGCTCACTGCAATATGGGCGAAACGTCGGTTTCTAGCAAACCACTGACACGGTCTCAACCTGTAAATTCAAGTGTTGTTTCATGAGAATAGCCGCGGAAACTAAAAGATCAAGATCTATATTTTTTTTTAATTTTTAAAACAATTATTTTTTGGAAGATGAATTTGGTGCTATTACTCTTTATTTTAACCCGCCAAATCGACCGACTGCCAAATGTCGTGTAAATTTTAATATGAGAATCTCTCAAAAAGTTTCAGGGTGTGGGAACGTAGCCCCCTTTTGGCAAAGAGTACTCTGCTTCCGTTTCAATGCACTTGTTAACCTTATTGTCTACAACTTGAATGCCTCAAGCCATTCATCCTTCAAAAACCATTTAATGTGGAATGAAACGGTCATGCCCTCTACAGTTTTTTGAGCTTCAAGGAATAGTTGAGAGCATAAGCGTGTGACAATTCAGAGCACCAAGTATTTCTATTTTCACAGTTGGAGGGTAATGTCTAATACGTATTTAAGGTTGATGAGGGTGTAGTTACTTACCTTGGGTGTGGTGAAGCTGCGGAGGTGCGGACTGGGGCGGAGCCGGAGGGGCCATTCTGCTCTCACTGCGCATCTTGCTTTCGCTCTGAGCGCGGCAGTGTACATCTCCTAGATCAACAAATCCAATGCGCTTACTGAAATTCAACAACTCACATATTCTTGCAGCTTAGCAAAACATATTAAATAAGTTACATAATAACATAAAGAGTGACTAATTTCCTCTTCAATAAAATTTCCATTGCAGTGAGCCTAACATGCAGTGGGCGACAATAACAAACACGCAAGAGATTTTGTTTTATTTTATGTAATTTTTACTTTCTCTTACTTCTAGTAATCGGGCCAGATTTTGGAAATTAAGTTGTGTTTTAGGGGCTCTTGAATACGAACAAAAATATTTTTAGCGAATAGTCTATATATACATATGTGTAACAGAATATCTCAAAAACAAAAAGTCCGTAGGTAGCTTAAACTTGATGGCACTACCCAAGTTTGAAAATTTCGGACAAAATCCGTCAACCAGGAAGTTGAACTTTACTGAATAGTTTTTCCAGTTTTTCGTGATTTTCTCGAAAACGGCTCCAACGATTTTCTTCAAACTACGTATACTATCTAACACATAAAATACCTATCACTTTTATTTAAAACATTTCTGGGACAATAGTAACGTTATGCTTTCCCAATAAAGTACCACTTCAGTATAACATACGGTTTTACCACCAACATATAGGCACCATATAAGGCAAGGCATATGGGTAGGAGAGTGGCCATATACTCCGACAGTCAGGCAGCCCTGAAGGCACTCTCTTCACACCAAACAGTCTCAAGACTGGTGTGGGATAGCCTAACTGCCCTAACCGAGGTGGGTGCTCGGAACAAACTGACACTCGCCTTGGTGCCGGGACATGCGGGGTTTCTGGACAATGAAAGGGCGGATGTCCTAGCGAGGGAGGGTTCACAGGGTACCTTTGTAGGCCCCGAACCCTTCTGCGGCTCATCCAGGAGCCTTATTCAAACTTCTATCAAAGGTTGGATAGAAGAACAGCGTCTGCTTTGGTGGGAGAGACACCAGGACAGAGGCAGGCAAAGCTCTTTATCAAGAGACATTTGCCTAAATTTACCAGAGATCTACTGAGCCATACCCGAGGGATATAAGCTAATTGTGGGTCTACTAACAGGGCATTGTAGGCTGAACAGACACATGCACCATCTACAACTTGCAGATAGCGCGGTTAGCCGATTCTGCAAGGCGGAGGAAGAATTCCCGGAGCACATCCTCTGCGAGTGCGCCGGCCTGGTGAGGACAAGGTTTCTTCAATTGGGGACAGGCAACTCGAAGCTATGAGCTTCATGACGAAGCCGCTCTCAGCTTTGCTAGGACTGATTAGGAGGGCAAAGCTGGGGATTGTACTATAATTTAAGGGGATCCACAATAAATCTCATCTCGTAGGTCGCAGAGGAATGAGGCTCGTTGCCTCCCATTTTTATTCTATTCTATTCTACCACCAGCATAACATTATAATACACATTAGAAACATTGATACGTAGAATTCCAAATTTGAAGAAAATCCGATTTTTATAGAATAGTTTTTTGAGGTTTTTGAAATTTTCTCAAAAATGGTTACACGATTTTCTTTAAACTTGCAATGCCTGCTGCATAGATAAGAAACGTTTCACTTTTATTTGAAACATTTTTCAAAAAAAAAAAAAAAAATCGGATAATTGTATGTGGAATTTGTGGCGTTAATTTCAATTGTGGTTCCGTGTTTTTAGAGCGCTCTACTACGCCATAACATAATCATCACTTCTCTCCCTGCCAAGATTAGTAGGTTGGTATTTATGCCCCACAAACTCTGTATTTATGTTAGCACAAATACGTAACATCTGGTATTTCAAAAGAAATATGCATGCTATGACGGATAAAATACCAGACTTTTTCTCTATACTTAAAATAACCCGCTCCTATACTTAATACAACCTCCCGCACATATATACAGCCAACAAATCAACAAGTGTCGAGTGTAACAGAAACATTGCATTGAAGTGAACTCTCTGCACGAACTTGGTGAATTTTCTCTGACGATGGATGAGAATCCAAAACTGGTCAGGAAAAAAGGAATATGCATGCTACGACGGATAATATACCAGATGTTATCCAGCATTGCGAACGCATCCACATATTCAACAAATACGTAAGTTTGAGTTTAAAGAAATTTGGTGAAGATCGGTCAAGAAATAAACATTCATTTATGCCAACGTTTCGACAGAGTATCCTGTCTTTATTAAGGCTTTAATCTAAAATAAAATACAATGAAGAATAACAATGCATTAATAACATTGTAAAGTGCAGAATAATAACAACAAAAAATTTTTTAATAAAAATAATATTGAACTTACAAATAGATAGCCGTGAAGATGTGAAGAAAGAATTTTGAAACATACACATTTGTTACATCGCAGAAACATAAAGAAAGAAAATTAAAAGTTACTAGAGTCTTGTCTTAAATCATCTACAGAAATGAAAGTGGGTTGAATATGCCAAGAAGTGAGAGGAATTTGAGGAAATTTTTAGGGGTGGGGTAGGTGAAAGGGAATTCTAGAAGGTCATGTTTTGCAAAAACCGTTATACAATGCGGACAAATTATTGGTATTATTACGAAAATTAACAGAAAATTTATTTGTTTTGATATATATCATTTCTAACATATTTGTTTTTGTCCTGTTAGTTTCTTATGCTAGTATTTTCGTTTTAGAAAAATCAAATTTATTATTTTTTCCCTAAAATGTTTCATCAGTGTTGTAATTGTCATTTTTATTTCTGCAGTCGTAATTCATGTTAGTACATTCTATTTTTTAAGTATTGTGTAGTTAGACCAACATAAACAGCTGGACATTGTGAACAGTCTATCTGGTAAACGTGGTCTGATTGTAATTTGTTGGGATCTCTATATTTGCTGTATAACTTGTTAATAAGTGCATTTGTGGGCTAAAATGATATTAGAGGGTCTGAAAATTTTAGAGATTTTCTCAGACAGTTTGTTAATGTATGTAAAGGAAATGTATTTAGGAGGTTGGTCAACCGAAATATGAGGAGAATGAGTTAAGTTGTTATCGTAATGTCGGGTGAGTGGAGATGACAGTATTACATTAAGCGTTTTATTAATGAGGTGTTTAAAATTAACTGCATTTTGCAATATTATTATGGTTCCTCATTGTATTGCTTTTTAGATTAAAGCCTTGATAAAGGCAGAAAACTCTGTCGAAACGATGGCATAATTGAATTTTCATTCTTGACCGATCCTCACAATTTCTTCATAATTCATCAACGGTCAACAAATACTTTTATCAGAGACATTTTCCGTGGTAGCCTGCTTCGTTTTGTGGTCATCGACCGGTTTCGGGCGTTCGCCCATCTTCAGGATGCGTTTTTCAGACAGTGTGCCAACACAGACTCGTACAGAGACTTAGCTTCAGTACACTCTCTGTGCGAGCTAACACCTAAATCTATGCAATAATCAAATTACTTCACAAATAACTCTATATTTGTAGAAAAAGCAAAATTGATCAAGGGTATTCCTAAGTTATAGGAACTTCCATTTCAATGCATTTCCAGCACAACATCCGGAGTGTGAAGCTAAGTCTCTGTACGAGTCTGTGTTGGCACACTGTCTGAAAAACGCATCCTGAAGATGGGCGAACGCCCGAAACCGGTCGATGACCACAAAACGAAGCAGGCTACCACGGAAAATGTCTCTGATGCTTTCCAGCTCTGCGGAACCAACCACCACAACAAATACTTTTATATTTGAGTTTAAAGAAAATTTGTCATTTTATATAAAGATATATTAAAAGGAGTGAGAGAAAGTGTCTGCTGCGTGTGCCATGATCTGCAACATTCAAATGGAAGTTCCTATAACTTAGGAATACCCTTGATCAATTTTGCTTTTTCTACAAATATAGAGTTATTTGTGAAGTAATTTGATTATTGCATAGATTTAGGTGTTAGGAAGGAAGATTGTAATTGCAATTTATGTTGCAATTATTTTAAAACGGCAATTATTTTTGCACAAGTGACGTGAGGGTGGACTAGTTGAGTGAACAGTGTATTTAAGAGGAAAACTGACCCTGCACCACATTCTGAGTGACGGTGAAGGTCTTGCCCGTGTCCAGCGGTACGGTCCAGTTCACTGGTTCCGGAGATCTCATTAGAATCTGTTCGGGGCTCTTGACTCTGGTCGGCTCTGGTGGTGACTTCACTACTGGTTCTATGCGTTCACATTCACTAACTTCCCCTTCCGTCTCCTCACTTTTTTCTCCTTTAACAACATTAATACTAAAACATAGTATAAAATTTGATATAGGACAATTTAATTGATTATTTAATAAGATTCTAAAATGTTGTATTCTACATATAAAATAGAAAATACAAATGGAAAAGAAATGTTTAATATTTGTGTAACCGGTTTCATGAACCGATTGTTAACACTCTCAGTAATTAACATAGAATCACACGTTCACAAGCGTAATATAGCTGTGCCAGGTTTTAGCAGATCAAGTTCAGTCTTCTTAAGAGGAAATCGTACAGGGTGCACAAAAACCTTTACCACAATATTATCACAAATTAGAAAAATAGCAACTAATAATTATGGGAAATTTAATTCCCCACCCAAATCAATAAAACGTTTAAGCTGCGTCCCAGAGACTGACTGTCAAGGCAAATATGTCTTTTTCTGCAACAGTTCAATAATTTCATTCAATTCATTAATTTCCAATGTATTAATATTTCCTCTCACTAGGAGTAAGAGAAAGTAAAACATCAAATATATTTTTAAAATCAATATTGCAATAAATAATGCATTTGCGAACATATGTAAAACTGATTTACCTGGTGAAGATAACCTTTCACTGACGTGAAGCTTTCCATTATTTATTGTTTTTATAATATTCTCTTCAAAAAACTAACTGTTGCAGAAAAAATAAAATATTTAACGCGGATTAAAGTGATCTAACACTCCGAAAGTCATTTTGGATCGTGCGGACAACTCGATTGTGTAAAAGTGCACCTTAACTCTCTTGCCAAATAAATAACTACTTTTTTCTGCATGTATTGTCGGCTAGTTCAGCCAAATATCGGCTTAAGACCTTACTATTAAGTCCCGGTACTATTTAGCCTTGAAGTTATTTTTGGGAATGAGGAGGTAGATAGTTTTGCCAAATTAGGCGCCTCTCTCCTTTTCATTGGTCCCGAGCCTGCTGTTGGCGTGTCTTCTGGCACATATCTATCAGGCTTTCAATCATGGACAGCTTCACAACATTCATCCTTATGGATGAGCACAGTTGGTTGTCGGCAGTCCAAGATGCTCATCGGGGGCCCGGACAGAGCTAATTAGTGAGACGTTGCTATGTCTTTCATGGAGCTCTCTCAGGTATCTGGTTGGATCCCTTACTGGACATTGTGGTTTAAGGAAACATCTTTACGTAATGGGGCTCATGCTTGAACCATTTTCTAGAGCTTGTGAGATAGAGGAGGAAACACCCATCCACCTTATGACAGATTTCTTGGGTTCTGAGGAAATTAGGTTCAGGACCTTTGGTCGAAACAGGATGTCTGTGGAAGATCTTAGGCTATTTCTCCTTAAGGTTATTGGTCCGATTTGTTCGGACTGCGGTGAATCTTAGATGGATTAGACCCCGGTCTGGATATTTGTTCTAGACCCGGTTTGTTGTTGTTTTTCTTGGAGTAGCTATATGGCCCAGTGGGGCTTTGGATAGCGTAGGGTTTGGTCCCTCCCCACAGACAAATAATAATAATAATAGCCCTAAAGTGGGTTCCCTCGAAAGCGGAACTCCTTGCCCGCAGTCCCTATCTTATAAGGAAGGACACTACAAGCTACAAATATCACCTTTGCTACAGAAAGGTAATTATAGAAGAACATCGACTTAAAGTTAATATTATCAACTTTCCCTTAAAATATGGATCCAATTTTAATTACCAGTCTTTTGAAATTTGCTAATCCATATTGAATATATGCTGCTCAATTCCATTGAGTTGCTAAAGAACACAGATTACTGATCAATCCTCATGAGACAATCGCAAGTTACACAAGACATCAACGTTACCAAACTAAAATAAATAGTGCAAACAACAACAAGAAGAAAGAAACGTACATAAACTCAATAAATAGGCACAATTCAATTAAATAGTTTTAATAAACAGAGTTTTCAAAGATCGTAGATGTGATTATGCAGGATTTCCAGGGAATCCAAGATAATTTACTCCGCCAGCTGGTTCAGACTATCTTTATCAATGCCGAAGTAATAAAAATTCTGCAGTAGCCACCGGGATTGCGTTCCGAGAGCCGAACATAAACCGTGAACTACAAGGTTTCTTTTTCCGAATTCTTGTAGGAATTTTTCTTGGAGAAAGTTAATACACTTCTATTAACTTTCTCCAAGAAAAATTCCTCCATAGTCGCTCTCTTTTCTTCATTGATCCGCTTCGCCTGGTCTGGATCGTTGTTCTCATACCTGATTGTAGGATCAAAAACTAACACAGATGGCTGTTTTTATCGAATACGACTATATCTGCATATCTTGAGGCGCCGTCCGTGTCAACACAGTAGACCTTCTCACTCATTTCTCATATCATACATATTATTTTTTCTTTAATAACTCTATGACCCTGCGTTTGACGTTATGGTGTTGATGTGTGACGAGAAGCCTGTTGTTCGGACATTTTCCCAGCAAATGGAGTGGAGTTTCGGTCTCTCTTCCGCATTTGCGACTGAAGAGCCCATCGCCTGATTGCCGACGCCTGACACACCGTGGAGTGAAGCATAATTAAAGCTCATCTTCGGTGCATTAGTCCACTCAGATTCTGACAATAATTGTTTTTCACAAACAAATTTGTTGCCATTAATGTTTCAAAAATGCTGGACACCGTAGCCTTGCCGTTTGCAACTTGTGCACTATCATTGAAAGCCTTTTCTCTTAACCGATGCCTTATCTTTATTAAATTTTAGGCTTCCTCGTCACTGACATTGTCCAGGTCTAGCCGGTCCGCACAATCCGTAACCTCATGGCTAAACGCGAAGGTAGACTGGAAAACAGAATCATCGACTTTGGTCAACTTCTGAGCCAAGGACCATTGCTGAAGGGGTGCTTCCCAGATGCAGCGAAGTAACCCAAGCCTTCGGTAACGGCTGTGGCTGTGTTGGCAGGCAAAAGGATAGCAGGAAAAAGGGAGGGCCAATTATTGCTTTAACGTACGACGAATCACGGTATCAAGAGCTCCGGTACTGCTGGGAACAGCTTTGTGAGGGGTGCAGTTTGATGGGGTGTAGGGAATATAAACGTGAGATTAGGGAACAAATACTGATTTATGACATTAAAGCTTCTGGTCGGGCTTTAGTAGGCTTGATGCCACCAAACTATTCAAATTATCGTTAAATTTTATCAGTGCGCTGTCACTAATTACAAGTTCCCCATTAAAACTACAGCCGAGATATTTTATTTTTCCCCTTGTGGTATGCAACAGATCTCTTCTTCATTCTCAGCTGTGTCACGCTACCAAAGAGCTTTCCGCAGATTGCAACCCTCTTTACTTTTCTTAGGATTCACAGACAGACCTGTTTCTCTTATGATTTTCTGTACCATGTCAATCTACGTACGTTGGGCTTCATATATATTATGAGAGGTGATCGCCTGATCATGGACAAACAGTGACGTAAGTTTAATTAGTGCATGAAGCGCTCTCTTTTATCTATACACAAGAGAGATATTCTTGAGTGTACTACTCTATCACTTGAGGTGCATCTTGATCATTACTACCATTGCCCCTTTAGCTACAATTTCACTATGACTTGAAATGTCCCTCACTATCATTTGAGGCATACTATCACCAAAAATGTTGATTTCACCTGCTAGCTACTATCACTTGAGGTATCCTCAAGCAACAAGCGTCCACATTTTCACTTCTCCACTTTCCTGTGATTTTTCGTTTTTTGAGATACTATAATCGCACAAAACACACACACCACAGAGACCGCACCAAAACAAAAAAAAAATTATTCAAAACATGTAGTTTCCGGTGAAAACTCAATTTTGAAAATTCGACATGGCCGCAATATTTGTTCCTACAACACAACAACTGAATACAAACCGAATTTAGAAAATTATTTAAAAGAAAAAAAGTTAAATTAATTTCTTCAGCTGATGGCATTGTCAGTTTTAAAGTATTATCAATTAATAGTTTGTAGTTGGGCGGGTTTGGTGTAGTGGTTATAAGCATGCACTTCAGTTGCATGTCTCACAGTTGCAATCCCGCGTATAACTGGTAGATTTATATTAGTTTAAAAAATGTTAACAATAAAGTATGTGCTTCTGGCTCTCGTACACGATACTTAATTTAGTAAGCTGGACGTTAAACTCGCCTGAAAAGATAGACATTACTTTACTTTTACTTTTTTAGTCTGTAGTTAGAATAATTGTCTTGTTCTAGCGGGAGAGCACTTAACGTTCACAAATTTATTGACATAATTTTAGTGGAAAATTGGATGTTTAGGTGTGTGAGGGGTGAGGGGTTCATGGGTATCTAAGCTGTTTTGTGTGGAGAATGATCTTTATAGGAAATTCAATATATAATTACAAAAGAATTCACAAAATTGCTTTCGTTGCCAAAGGAACAAATGCACATAGTGTAATGGATGATTTTATTTACAGTAGAGAAATCCGTCAATTAGTAAGAAATGTCAAGGTGATATTAGAGGAGCTGAGCTCAGTACGAATTATAGACTGTTGTTTGCTGATCTAAAAGCGAGATCAGAGATTCTTCGAAAACGAGATTAAGAATTTAGAAACTAAGGAGAAGATTAGGTGTTTGATGGAGGCCAAATCCGAGAGCTGCAGACCGAGAATGGATATTTGGAGTACATTGAACGACTGGCGGAAAAGCGAGGTCAGTCAAGGCCATCTGTCCAAAGAATGGCAGGCAATAAAGAAGAATACATCCGATGGTTGAAGGCATAGGTCATCGACAGCTCGACACTGAAAGACATAACAGCTTAAGTCGACGAAGAAGAGGAAGCGAGGGACCAGGGACTTAATGTTTGGCTGAGGAGTGATGGAGGGGTGTAGGGGTTAGTCTGCATGAAAGTTAGGTCAGGCCAACCAACAACTCAACCATTCCCCACCACCTGTATTTTATGTAATGTAGCCCCAACCAACTAAACGTTCACTAAAAATCTGGTGAAACACACACTACTTTCTCTTACTGCACTTAATTTGATTATAAAATTGACAAAATTGCTTTAAACTTGGAATTTTGATTCCTAGTTACCCCACCGTAATACAGTGGTGGTGGTGGAGCATATTGGTTAGCACACATAGCAGGTAGTAGTGAAACATGTAATCAACAAGGCAACCTAACAGGAACATAGATTACACTGTAATCTAGCAAATTGCGCCTACATCAACCCCCAAGAACACCTGAAATCTAACGGCACATATTTCCCCCGAATCCGCAATCGGAAAAATGTTTCAAATAAAAGTGATATGTTTATTTCGATGCAGTTAGCATTCCAAGTCCCAAGAATTTCATTAGCCGCTTACGAGAAAATTCCAAAAAACTAGGAAACCTATACTGCAAAGTACTATTTTCGGGTCACCGATTTACACCAAATGCTTTCAATGTACCTCATACATAGGTGTTACCCTAATATTAGATAGGTATTATTAACCATGCACTGACAATCTAGAGGAAATCTCAACATAACTCCTTTCCCACGACCACCAAAAAACTTACATTTTCAAAAAATTTGGTGGATAATATGTTAAGAGAAAATTGTTGGCAGCCATTTTTTGAGAAAATCGCGATAACCAAAAGAACTGGTGGGTTTTGAAGGAAACGTTTGCGTGAGGATCGGTAGTGGAACATAAAAGGAGTGTTTCCGTTATAAGATATCTTTTCGCCCACTCTAGACCGTTCGCTATAAACTTTTTTTCGTACTATTGTAATAGAAAGTACGCTGATCTACTATTGTAAGAGGACGTATCCTGATCTACTATTGTAAGTGGAAGTACCCTGATCTATTATTGCAAGAAGAAGTACCCTTATCTATTATTGCAAGAAGAAGTACCCTGATCTACTATTGTAACAGAAAGTACCCTGATCTACTATTGTAATAGAAAGTACACTGATCTCCTATTGTAAGAGGAAGTACCCTGATCTACTATTGTAAGAGAAACTACACTGATGTACTATTGTAAGAGGAAGTAACTTGAGCTACTATTGCAAGAGGAAGGACAGTGATATACTTTTGTAAGATAAAGTACCTTGATCTACTATTGCAAGAGGAAGTGTCCTGATCTACTATTGTAAGAGGACGTAAACTGATCTACTATTGTAAGTGGAAGTACCCTGATCTACTATTGTAAGAGGAAGTATCTTGATCTACTATTGTAAGAGGAAGTACCCTGATCTACTGTTGTAAGAGGAAGTACCCTGATCCGCTATTGTAAAAGTACGAACCCTGGATCTACTACTGTAAGGAGAAGTACACCGATCTACGATTGTAAGAGGAAGTACACTGATCTCCTATTGTAAGTGGAAGTACCCTGATCTACTATTGCAATAGAAAGTACACTGATCTCCTATTGTAAGAGGAAGTACCCTGATCTACTATTGTAAGAGAAACTACACTGATGTACTATTGTAAGAGGAAGTAACTTGAGCTACTATTGCAAGAGGAAGGACAGTGATATACTTTTGTAAGATAAAGTACCTTGATCTACTATTACAAGAGGAAGTGTCCTGATCTACTATTGTAAGAGGACGTACACTGATCTACTATTGCAGTAAGATCATTATTCTGGATTTGTAGATTTTTCGTGATTTTCTCGAAAAAAGGGTAACTTCGTATACTGTGTACACACATAAATACCTTGCTTTTATTTGAAACATTTTCCTGGAAAAGTTGATTATTTGGAGGTTTCTGGGGGAACAGTAGTGTTATGCTTTCTTCTAAAGAACCACTTCAATATAATATATTATGGTTTGACCACATACATAATATTATACAAATAGAAGCCTTGATAGAGTTCCAAAATTTGAAGAAACTTGGTTAACCGGAAGTGCGATTGTACAGAACAGATTTTTGAGTTATTTGGAATTTTCTCGGAATCAGTTAGACAGGAACGTATTACTTTTGTTTGAAATATTTTTCTAAAAAAAATTAAATTTGGACGGGTATTAGAGGTTCGTCAATTAATTTAAATTTAAATTTGCAGATGCTTTGTTGATTTTGACATAGAGCGCTCCTCATAAGTCCGCTCAGACATACAAGTAAAAACCTCACCACCGTTTTTGTGGCCAGCCCAAATAAAATTTTAACGTTGCAATTTTAAAGAAAATTACTTGATGAAATTGTATTAATAGGCGTTGTAAGAGAAATTGTAAGAGAAAGGCGTGTGAGTGTTTTACAGTAGATTGTTTAATGATATGGTCTGTTATATTTTTTCTTATAAAACAATGAATTTGATGAAATTTATTTAATTTATAATAAAAAGACCGATATTTTTGTTTTGCACACCCATAATGCTTAATATTGTCTGTTATAAACGTCTGTTACTTTCAAAAAAAAAAAATTAAAATAAATAAATAATAGAAATAAAAGATAGAAAATAAAAATTAAGAGTGAATTAATTTTGATAATTTAAATAAATTCCTACAGCCTGTACTTACGGTTGTAATGTGCGGTCATTGTAGGTTGGATAGATATAGGACCAGTGGGGTCGCTCGAGTCGTTAGTTGGCACCACTTTTACACAACCTGTCTGAGATTTGATTCGGGGAGGAGCGCTATCTAGGGTGGCTAAAGAAAAAACACATAACACACTATAAAACCACTAACTACACACTATTTTTCTTAATTATATTTAACAAAACTGATTATCATTTCGATTTTTACTTAAAAAAAAAGTCTCTTTTAGAAATCACATTTTATAGGGAATGCTTAGGAATGTAGTTGATTAACTTTCCAACAATCCCACGATTCTATAGAGTATTGTTTACTTTCTTTTATTTCTAGTCAAAGCAACTATTGCAATCGTGCCAGATTTTCTATATCGAGTTTTCACCGGAAATACAGGTTTTGGTGTTCCAGAAAAAGAAAAAATTGTTTTTAGTGAATTGTGTGTGTGTGTGTTTTAACAGAATATCTCAAAAACGAAAAGTCACAGGAACTCAAACTTGATATTTCGTTCAGGCACTACTATTGCATCGGACTTAATAGTTTTTTTTCCTACGATTTTCTTTAAACTTCGTATACTATCTACACACATAAATACCTACCACTTTTATTTGAAGCATTTTCCCGGGGAACAGTAGCGTTATGGTTTCCTCTAAAGTACCACTACAGTTATAATATATGGTTCTACCGCCTACATAATATTAATACAAATTGGAAACATTGGTAGAATTCAAAATTTGTAGTAAATCGGTTTACCGGAAGTTACAGTTTAACAGAATAAGTTTTTGAGTTTACTTATTTTTTTTTTTTTTGGAATTTTCTCGAAAACGGTTACAACAATTTTCTTTAAACTTGGTATGCTAACTGCACAGATATAAACATAAAAAAAAAAAAAAATTGATTTATGATGTTTCACACCAGTTTTTTTGTGTGTGTGTGCGTTATATTAATAATATTTAAATTGAGCATGCAAACTGAAGGGAACTGGTTAAAGTCAGGTATGATAATAAATTTGTTCTGTCTGCTCAGTGAATGTATCTGAGATAAATGAGTGAATTGAGAATTTTAGTATGAGCGCACTCTCGTAGTTAGGACCAAAACATTTTACACAACTTGGTGTTAGTGAAGTAAGGTGATACAGTTGTAACAATAAGCTAATGAGTAGTGAGTGCCGCAACGTTCCCTCCCCCCATCCACTCAGTTACACTACATATATACAGCAATATACACCGCAGAAGTCCAACGTATTCCGTCACTATCCTTCTTACTTATGCAAATGGAAACTTACAGATCGTTGTAGAAAATTCAAAAAGCTGGAAAGTGAGCTCTCAAAACTCAAGGACAGACAAAATCCCAAAACAATAACCTTTACCAATGTACTGCAGTCAACGTAGACCTTAATCTTGGCTTTACATTGACAAAAGACTTACTTGAAAAATCCTGTTACACGACTACAGAGGACCAACACTCAACAGACGCTTACGACAATTGGAAAGACTTCTAGACAAAAATCTTATTTTGGGACAACAAAAGACTTATTTTATCAGAGATATTGTCCGTGATATTTTCGGGCGTTCGCCCATCATCAGGATGTTTTTGTCAAAACAGTGTGATAACTCTATGTTATCACACTGTTTTATCTTGCACAGAGCAAATTCAATTAATACACTGAAACAAAAGAAACAGACTATCACGGAAACTATCTCTGATGTTTTCCAGTTTTGCGGAACCAGCCACAACGGCTTATTTTATATCTACCGCTCCTAGTCAAAATTAGTGCACCAAGTAATTTTTAATTTTTTTTTTCCTCTAAGTCAAAAAAATATTACCATATATGCTGGACATATATTTGTATAATGTGGTTTAATTGAAATAAAAAGTATATTATTTATTATGCATTAAAACGGTCCTGTTAATAGGATTAAGAATATTTGTAAATAATTAATAAGGGCTTAAAACATAGCTGCTTATTTTTTATGCTTTCTTGGTGCTCTCAGGCACTCTTTCCTTTAGTTTGTGTTTTCTTTTTGTTTTGGAAGTTACTTTGCACGAAAAAAATGAGCGGATATAAAATTTTAGAAGAAGGGTACCAACGAGAAATAGCAGCAGGCTAGGAGTACAAGTCATGAACTATCGGTTCATGGGAGATCGTTCATCTCCAGTAGGATGGACAAAACCGTTCAAGGTCAGCTTCTAAACAGACTACCTCTTCGTAAGCGGCAGATTATAATATTGAGTAAGAAATTTGTTTTCATTTCTTGCCGTACAATAAGATGAAGGTTAAAATGAAGGGGGTTTGGTCAGCAGACAGACAGCATTTTGTTGACTACCCGCCAGGGAACTTCGAATGGCAAAACTAATGTTTGCTCGACAACACATTACCTGGGCTTTGGAACGTTGGACGTCCCCATGTTCTTCAGATGCTTCTATTCGAACATGGGGAACACCAAATGAAAAAATTGCTAAATGTAATATTCAGCCAACGGTCTCTTCCAAGGAGGATCACTTATGTTTTGGGGAAGCATTTGCTGTGAAGCCCGAACAGAACTACTGCTGATTCACTGTCGCTCAAATGATGCAAAGGGGATATCTTGACATCTTTAGAAGCACATGTGACGTTATTTGCCCCTTTCATAGGGCCAAATTTAGTGTTATTAGACGACAATGCTCGACCACCCATCTCGGGTGGTGAACAAGTTAACTTGAAACAATCGGGGATTCGACGAATGGTATGGCCAGCAAGAAGCACCGCCCTGATTCCTATTGAACACGTATGGGAGTTCCTTAAACGCCTCATTAGAAGCCGTACTCGGGACACTTGCCGAAAATTGAAATGGCAATAACCAATGAATGGAAAAACATGCTGCAATAATTTGTCTAAAGCTTAAATTATGGAAAGGCGAAATAGAGATGAATGGAAACACAGAGGTAATTAAATCAAGGGGAGCAAATAAGAATTATTAAAATACCGAGAAATGATATAAATGTATAGACTAAAATAGCTTTGTGGTAAAAAAATTCACATGTGAAATAAAATTATTTTCTAGCGAAACTGAATTTTATTAACTCCATTTTGTTTTTTTTACTTTCTCTTACTATTAGTAAGAGGAAGTATTGTAATCGTGTCAAATTTTCGGTATCGAGTTTTCACCGGAAACATCCGTTTTGAGGTCAGCTGAGTACAAAAAAGTGGTTTTTAGCTGATGGTCTGTGGGTGTGTATGTATGTGAACAGCATAGCTCAAAAACGCTCAAAAACGAAAAACCGTAGAAAGTTGAAATTTGATATTCCGTTTAGGTATCACCATGGCATCTGACAGTAGGTCATCTGTCAAAATTCCTCAACCGGAAGTACCACTTTACTTGTTGTTTTTTTTTACTGTTTGCAATTTTCTCAAAAATGGCTCCGACGATTTTCTTGAAACTTCTTTATATAAACTAAACACAATGACTACACCTTTTATTTAAAACATTTCTCTGGGAAAATTCATTTAGGGCACTTTTGGAGGAGGGGTGTTGTTATGTTTTTTTTCTCTAAAAGGGCTATCATAGTGATTATACAATTCTATCATCCAAACAAATTAATTAGAAATAAATAGATGGTCAAAATTCCGAGTTTCAAGAAAATTAGTAAACCGGAAGTGCGCTTTTACTGGACAGTTTTTTCAGTTTTCGACGGAATTTCATTAAATTTGGTACACAAACTATAAAATTTGTCAATTATAATTTTGAGAACTGGAGTAAGAGAAAGTTGTGTGAGTGTTTCATACCAGATTTTTTATTATCTGATACAATTAAATTAAATATTAAGCGACATGATGTAATTTATATTTATTGACTGTCAGCAGTGACATAAAATTGTTTGGTACATTAATTTTGTCCAAGAGTTTATAATAAAAATTGTGTGGCTGTATGACACCTGTTTATGTGTTGCACTGGTTCTTAGTGCGTTTAAATTGTCTAATTGAATAAAATAAGTTTAAGATAACACTTTAAAGTTGGATACTATAATTGTATATAAACCAAAGTAGTAGAAGAGTACGAAAGACAACAACGAATTATTCACTATCATGACTATTTCCAGATGTAGTAGTATATACTTTTGAAACCTGGCTTACCCAGAACACAAAGAAAACAAATCCACATAAATAAAATAAATTTACTTTAAGACAAAAATTAAAAAGTCTTAATAACAAGCAACATCCATGAATTATGTACGTGTAGAATAATAAAAAAACAACTGACACATATTTTGTATATGTGGTAGAGAGAAATTATCAAGTGTCAGAAACTTAGAGCATCATGAGAAAATTACCGGGGAACTTAGACAGACCGGCTATCAACTTGAACCAGTGGCGGCTACTTTGAAAACGCGATTGCGCGACTGAACCCCCAGCTATTTGAAAAAAAAAATTAAATAAAAAAGTAGCAAATTTTCTTATTTTTATTTTATTTCATATTTCAATTTCAAAAAAATATTTTCATTTTTATATTAGTTACGAACATTAGTCACAGTAAAAATTGTATATATTGGCCTGATTATACAATTGTTTATAAATATCAAAAATCGAATAAATTAATAAATTTTGTTGTCAAATCACAGAATCAGACGTAAAGGATTAGGAACGTATATCAGTATAGGAGCTCCTTTAATATGTTTGTTTAATGAATTGTACACTAGTGAATTGTATGTATACCAGGAGATCTATAAAAATGTAGGAAGTTGGAGGCTTATAGTTGGACGGCGCGCTAGAGAAATTAATATATATATATAATTTCTTTGTGTTAGTATAGAAATGTGTATATTCTCATTAACTTTTTTAAAATAAGTGTAGGGGTTACAAGTGCGTTGAACATTGAACGATCTTACCCGGAGTTATTTGCACATTCCACTTTGCCCTGTAACGGCGTTACTCATATTCGTTATTTTTTGCGATGTGATGTGCCTGTGCCAATGTGTGGATTTTTGTATATTATATTTCTATTTATATATTATTTTTATATTTAAAAAAAAAATGATGTTGGTATTGATACTTAAAATATCACTAAGATATATGACCCAGCAAAGAATCGATGCTAACTCTTTGACATTTCCTTTAAACCGAAACACTTTATTTAGATAATAAAACTTTCCGTTAAGTTAACCACTTAATTTTCCAACTCAAACCGTACATCTCTTTTATTCACAGTTCTTCTCTGGGTGCACAGTGACAGATTTATTGTTAATTTAACATATTTAATTGTAGGGGAGCGATGCAAGTTTTTACCTGCTCCTGCTCTATCTAGCCAAGCTAGGTAAGTTAAAAAAAAAAAATCTTGAACCCCCACATATCTAAGTCAGGAGCCGCCACTGACTTGAACAAACTTTGTACATCGCAGAATGTAGGAAAAGGTGCTGCAATTGTAGCAAAATGTTTGAATTTAAGTTAAGACTGGAAATACAAGTTTTGAGGTGTCCAGAGTCCGAATAAAGTGGTTTTTAAAAATGTGTGTATGTGAATATGAACACAGCAGAAGGCAAAAAACGGAGGAATTGCAGGAAGCTGAAACTTTATATTCCGTTTGGGTATGATGAGGGGGGGACCACCCTTTGCAACATTTTTACTGAATGGATTTTTCATTTCTTTTGCGGTTTTGTGGAAAATGACTCTACCATTTCCTCATTCATCTCCACTTTCAGCGTCAACACCAACCTGATTTTTCAGAAAAAAGGGTCAACGAGCCTGCAGTAAAAACCAACCGCTCTGCAGTGCAACCTGTAGCACGCATTTACAACCTGCATGAGGCCAAACCTCACGTCGCCACAAATATCGGCCAGCAAGCAGGCGCTGTTCTTAATGTGCTACATCTCTGCCAGCTACCACATTTATCCACTAGTCCTTTACGTGGGCTGTTCTGAAGGCTCTTGTGGCCTTCAGAATCACTTCTTCCCGAGTTAGGGATTGTAGAGACTCCCTGTAGTTGCTTTCCCGCCACAATAAAGTGCGGCTGGTATTATGGAGGCCGGGACACAAGGGGATAAAAGGAAATGAGCTAGCCGACCAACTAGCCAGAAATGGAGCGAAAACTCCATTCTGTAGGCCGGAACGTATTCTGGGGATAGCCGAAAGTATGGCGAGGGCGTCTCTGAGGATCTAGACTCGGAGAGAACATAGTCGCCACTGGAGGCTAAGCACTGGGGCGAAACACGGTAAAATATTTATGCCAGGTCTGTGTAAGAGAAGAACCAAAGAAACCCTGCGTTTAAGCTGGTATCACATTTGTCTGATAGCGGACCTGTTTACAGGGCATGGTCGGTTCAAAAAACATCTGCACAAGGTGGGGTTAATTGAGTGGAGCTCTTGTGCAGACTATGTCAGGAAGAGGAGGAGACGGCCTCTCACCTGTTGTTTGATTGTGTCGCAATCGGCAGATTGCTGTACGAGATCTTTGACACAGTGAGATCGGAGGATATCGTACTTGGTGGGGAAGAGGGGAGAATTCCTCTATTAGGGGGTTGCCACAATAAGTCTGCAGTATCTGGTAGGCTGCAGTTTCTGGGTTGGAGTCCCCTCCTGCGTCATTCTAATTCTACGGGGACTCAAATAGCGGATACAAATCTACCAACCTCTCCAGCTTACGATACTTTAACTCAACTGTTCGCCTATTTACAGTTCTCATTACAACTCAACTTACTAAAACATCCTGCCGATGTGACAGGTTAATTACAGCAGTGCTTTAGCCACTACGCAACATTCTCAGTGTGGTTGCCATTAGTACCGTAACGTGGGAGCCAGGCCACACCTTGCCACGACAAACCATAATTAGCGGTTGATATCTACTGCCATGGCAAGAAACTCCTACGAACAGCCAGCTAAATTCATCTCGCTCTTCTTTGGATAAATTTTAGTGCGACTACAACTTGCCTGTTCCTTTGTACACGCTTTTTATAAAAATCAAAGCCACAAACTCATTTACTTAATATATATTTTATGTGGAATGACCGTTCTTTGTACATCATAATACTGTGTTAATTAACTAAGAGTTATTATAAAGTATATCCCCCATCAAGGAGACATAAAGTTTAAAATGACAAAAGCGGCTATTGCTTTTGCTAACTTATTTTTTTTCACATTGTTATTTTTAATAATGTGAAAATTTCGGTTGGTCCGGAAGGTTTTCATCAAAAGATCTGGCAAGGCTCAGCTCATCCCGTTCCAAAAAAAAAGTAGTAGGCAGGCTACTGCAAGATGCGAATGCTAATTTATAGTGGAACAGAGGCATGTGTGCTGGTTCTCACCACTTCTAACATACACACGCACATTCGCTACAGTCGTACTATTTTCTTAAGTGCACAAAAATAAATATAAAACAAAACAAACAAAAAAAAAAGAAGATCTTTTAAGGAAATTTGCATTAAATTAGTAGGTTGTGACTCACTTGGACGAGCTCTCTTTTCTCCAGACTTGGCCTGCACCATTCTGGCAGCTCGTTTTGGTGACCTGTTCTCCTGGGCGCCAGTATTTGGCCCTGCAGACTGCGAACGACCTATAAATCCAAACATTATTAGTGCACTTTTAATCAAAATCACACTCAGAGAAAAAATTATCGAAATCTAATTATAGGCTAACTAACCTATATGTTGAGTTTTTTGTGGACTTTTGTTAATTTCGTTAACCGTATCCTTGCGGCGTGGAATTACTGGTTCTAATTTTTCCCTGGTTGGTGAATGTAGAATTCCTTCTTCACCTGTAACAAACACTACTTTAACAAATGGCCAATGATCAGCACACACTGTAACCAACTAACACTTTAGCTAGGAAGTATTCTTGTCAAAGTTTTGAAATCGAATGTTTACGAAAATATATTATTTGACATGCTAGAATAAGAAAAAAAGTTTTTATTTTGTAAAATTGCACTTCAACAATTTTATTTTGTTCCATCAGTATAAACGGCCAAATATAACATGGCGGATCTTGCATTTCGGCCTAATTCTGTTTTGCTTTCTTTTTCAATAATGGAATGAAAATTCTAATTTTTTTCTTTATAGCTCACATTAATTATATAAAACAGTAAATATTATATTAGAAATGACTTGATTTTTTTTTTTATAACATTTTTTTTATTGCACAATTTGATAATTTATAAAATACCTACGAAAGGAAAATTAGCAACAAAAAAATTCTAAATTGGTTTTACAAAGAAATAATTAGCTATAACTAATTAACCAATCACCGTGTAGTAGAGAAGGTGTTAAATATTGGCGTGGTGAACATGATAATTATAAAATTCTGATTGGCCTAACACGCGCCCATATTTCACACCTTCACTTCTACAGTGCCATTATTCCGAGCATTCACTTTGGTAAAGTTGGTGCAATCACATAATACATTTAGAAAGTCGTTGGCGCACACATTACTATTATGCAATTTTCAAAGAAAATAATTTTCCAAATTAAGCTTACCAACTCCAGTTGTGCGTTCTAAGTGATGTCTGACAAAATTATCCATACGAGATCTTGGAGGTGGTTCTTTCTTAAATTCTTCAACTTTATCAATCTGCAAAGTATATATTTTCTTTAATAAACTATTTTCATAGGGCTAACTATTTCCTCTAGTCTCATCATTCAACAATACAAAATTTACATTTAGTATTAAATTTCAATGATAATACAAAAACAATGATTGTCGGAGCGCAGAGCGAGTTTCGATGTTTTACAATTTAGGGAGTCATTGACTTGAAATACGCATTAAAATTGGATTAAAAATTTGGAACGGCTCTGAAAAAGACACCGATGGGACTACTTAAAAGTGCTCATACTCCAAAGAATATCGAAGCTGAAGCGTTTCAGTCTTACGGTATCCACGGCGTTCAGTTCGTAAGCTAGCAGCTGCGGTCAAGTTGTCCCGAGAGTGGTTCCCTAATTCTCCATGCTCATTTAAAATTTCATCCGTACGAGAACAGAAGGCGAACGATCACCAGTTGCGATTAGAATTCTGTCAACAAACTTCGACAAACTTAGGAGGACAATGAATTTCTTGACAAGCTGTGGAACTCAGAGAAGTCTCATTTTTATCTCATTACTTTGGCACATCAATAGAGAAAGTAATAGCAGTGGTCGGAGATAAAAACACGGAAGCCATATTTTTCTAAACTTACAGACAATTCCAAAAATAGAACTATTAACCTTCTGACTGGCGGCTTTGACTTGGTGTTGTTGCCAAGCAGATTTAGTTGGTGAAGTTTTCTTATTGTTCTCTTTTTCTTTTTCTTCCTTGGATATGGAGCGGTGGGTGGAGGAGGCGAGCGAAAGGGCCGACAAGGAGCTCCGCCTGGACACTTGTTCCCATAACGTCATCTGCTTATTGTACAACTCAGCAATATGTTCTGGCACTAATTCTCTACCCCAGCCTCGATGCTGTAAATAATTTTGAAAAATAAAAGTAGATAAAACAATATTTTATATTGCTAAGAGTTAGTTGTGAGCCGAGTAATCCACTGAAGAAATGCTAAAATTTATGACAAAAATGACAAAACTTACGACACACAATAAATAATATTAGTTTTGCAAAACTGCTAAAATAATAACAAACATAACTACTATGTAAAGGAAAATTTAATATGCGATGAAAGTAAACCGAACGCACACACATCAACCAACTATAAAGTATTAAAATACAAATATATAAAACGCTTAATGATGCGAGCAGTGAATGATGTATGGAGAGCTTGGGCAACTCAATTGTTTGCTTGGTGGCCCACTGTTTCAGTACATCGCTTTTGAACAGTTTGACAAGTTGGAAATTTTAGTAATCTATTTGAAAACGACACTGGCACCGGAGCCAGCTGCAATGTGAAGTGCAGGGGAAGAGTTGGTGCTTGCAAATCTACTCAAGCTGGTTCATTGGCAAGGGAGCATCAGTTTCGGCCCACCTTCACTGGGTGACCGGCACAATATCTGAACACAGTAACAGACCCAGACAACAAAGTATCGGGCTATCGGCATAAGATCGGAACTGTTAAGTGCCTCACGAGGTACATCTCAGCAAGCTTGAATATCTGTTTATTCTACACAGTTTTTACCTGTGATGGAATGTAGATCTACTGGAGTAATGGTGAATAGATGGTGGCCAGTTTGGGCAGTGCGTTTTGACGTGAGACGTTAGCTCGTTCTGGGTACAACCTCGAATCTCGCGATTCACCACTTCACAGCCTCGTTCGTGTCCTTCCTTATCAGTCATTAAATGTTCCGAGAGGTGAGCGCAGGGTTCAGAATTGTTCGGCTGCAAAGCAAGCAGTGGTGCCAGCAAGCAGTACCACAGTTCGCTTCGATCTCACTCACCTTCACACAGCCCCTAATTTACATTCAAAACGGATTTACTTGTTTCCCATCCCACTGTACCTAGATTACCTAAACGTTTTTCTACCTTCCATGGAAATGAAGGTATCAAAATATTCAATATAATTTTTGTTCTGACTGTATGTGACTAAGACCAGAAAATCCAAAGTGGAAAACATGCACTAGAGGTGAGAATCCGCTGATCCTTATCTAACTCAACGCTGTCTTGTCACTAGAAGATTGTTCCAAAACAAGGTGTCGATCCAGATACCCGATCGCAGATATCGCGGTGTTCTTCCAGCAAAGTCTCGGACGATGCCAAGTTGAATTAGAAGCCATTCTGTGACAAAGACTAGCAGGCCGTACCCTTTCTTACTCCCACACCCCTCACTGCGCCAAATAATGTCTCTCTTCACCAGCATGTTTTTGCTGCTCAGCCAACTTAGCAAAGTATAACTACTAAAGTAAAACGAAATGTATTACCATGAAGAATAAAACAGTGTGTCTTTTCTGGTTTTCCAATATGTAACAGCGTTTTTAAAAGAAAACTATAGTTCTAGTAAATGACCCATAGGAGGCCACAGTACTTTGGCATAATACAGCGCCACGCATTGAACTTCAAGCCCCTCCTACAAGGCTCCAGCAAAAGCCAGTAAGGGGCTGAGCGATTGTAACAATGGCTTTTTAAACACCTGAACTGGGTGTTGTTTAGTGCTCGCTGCGAGGAGAGCTGTTCTCACTACATATTCCTTAGGATGGCTTCACTTAGTCAGTACACTCATCTTAACAATCTCCTAAAGGCTATAAAAGTGGTATTTTTCACAAAAGAATATATGCTCTTTAACAAAGACTGATTATGTGAGGTACCTTGCAAAAATTTGAAAGTTAATATGGCACACCCAAATCTTTGAGACCTTATATATGGTCAAAATAGCGTTGTGGGCAGATATCCAACTCTGATCGGCTAAGTACCGCACAGAGGGCCGACAATGTGCTCAGTGGTATTCAAATTCTAGTCTTTGCAGGAGAGAGGTGATCAGTCGTCACTGCACTGCTGCATCGAATAACCAACTGTTGGTCGGGGCATCTAAGGCAGCGGACTCAGTTATAAAATAACTGAGATGTAGATGACACATACTGCAGTCTTTCAGCACACAATGAATTTGTGTAAACAAACAAGCAAACAACCTGTCTTAAGATAACAAAAATCTCAAAATAGTTTTTTCCCTAATCAGGCAGCTCCAAAAAAGACACTTATACCAACCGAATGGTTCTGAACAGGACTAGTGCCAGCTAGGCGCTTTAATGGTACTCAACAGTTAGAACTGGACACTAGAATGGGAGCACTCAGTACGTGATCAGGGAAACCAGCAAGAACACAAGGGAGCTGTTTGTCTTCTATCCGCCTCAAATCATTCTGACTGGTGCACTGTGCTACTTGAGAGTATGCTGGACCGTTGCCAACCTCTGACCTGCCTGGGCAAGGTGTTTGGACAGTAGGCTGTAGACACTAGCCAACTACCGCAGTATATCCCTTGGTTGGCAAACAGGCAGAAACCAGCAGCGTGAACAACATAAGACTCATGCGGCGCCTTCGAAAGAAGACATAAGTAAATAAACTGAAAGAGAATGTGAACAGTAAGGTTGAATGCAATAAAATAAGAAAGTGGAGCCATTAAATACCTTGTATTCTCCAGCCTTCTTGCGTAATTCCAGCACCTCAGCAAACCACGACTCAGCGGCTGGCTGCAGTTCATCAATAATTTGTGCATCCGTTTCTCTTTTTGGTTTAAACCTGCCCTCAACGTACTCATATTGTGAGAAAGGTCGAAATTTTTTCTTATATTCTGTCTTAATTTCTGTTTTATCACTAAAAAGGCGTGATGTTTTGCCATGAAATCATTTTTTTTTTTTGTATTTTGATTATTTAATTGTTATACTTTAATCTTTTTGCTTATTTAGGATAATTTACCATTTTAGAAAAACTTATACATTTAAATTTATAAGTAAAGGTTTGATAGAATTCTGCTATTTATTGCAAACATTTTAATCTCTCAACTAGTTGGAGCAGTCCGTTTATGCAAGACAGCCAGCAAGGGAGTGGTTATCCCTATCCACCAGCTACTCCCTTTGGAACTTCCCTAGGGGTGGAATGACAAAGAAGTACAGCTTTGTTAAAAACTTTTCTTCAAAGCTCTGTATCAGAAGAGAGTGGAGCAGTATTAAAGAACATGCTGTATGGTATACAGGTGGGTCAGAGACCTCTGAAGGAACTGGGGCTGGATTAATTGGGGCGAGGACTAGTTACTTGGAGCCTATGGGCAAGTTCCCCAGCATCTTCCAGGCGGAAATTTACGCAATTGGAAGGTGTGTCCAGTTTAACCTCGATAGGACATATCGGAATCAAAAGATTGTAATCCTATCCGATAGCCAGGGCGCCATTAAAGCACTGAGCCCATAAGTCATCAGTTCATATGACCTGGGCAGGAGCAATAGAGTTGCCCTATTTTGGGTGCCAGAGCATGTTGGCGTAGAAGGAAATGAGATAGCCGACACTCTAGCAAGGCAAGGAAAGGCCTGACCGTTCTGTGGAATAAGTGACCAGTATCTTCAGGAAGAACTTAGAAATGGGGAGGACGTGGAGAGCGCACAACTAAGACGTGCCTGGGCAGTTAAACCCAGAATAAATCTGAAGCGTGCATCAGTTTAAATAAAAATAGGCTTCGTATACTTGCTGGACGGGTTTCCTTGCAGGGCATTGTAAACTCAGGGGGCACCTGAGAAGCTAGACTACACGATAGCCCCTGTACATTCTGTGGGGAGACTCCAATACACCTCCTAACAGACCGCGGATGCTATTATCCAGAAAAGATTTGGAAACCTGGATAGTTACCAGGGTTGGAGGACGATATACCTTCCCTAGAACCTTCGCAGATCCTGAGATTCCTCAGAAATCTTAATCTGGAAGGAATGCTATAGGTGAGTAGTCTCACCCTTGGCACCAATGAGGAGGCACAATAGGCATTTTTTGGTCACACTGCACTATACCACAAAAAAAAAATGGCCGCCAGCTCCTCGCTTTCAAAAAAAATCTCTGCCACAGAGGAGCAACATCATACAAACATAGTATCATTTCAGCGAGCTGATGGGCCAACAGATCTATGTGCCAAGTTCTGGATCTATGATCCAGTTTAGTTCGGCTCGTTGGCTTTCCCAACTGAAAGATCTACCACTAATCATCATCCCACTGTCACGATTTGCCTCGGGATAAACTCTTGAAGCGAATTTTTCGTTCGCTCCGTTTGTTACATTATTGTGTTGGCATGTGTCTCTCTTATATTTATTTTTTCTGCATTACTAAAATAAAACATTTCTCAAGTCAAATTAAACCTCTTCATGTAAAGTCCTTTCGAAACAAGTTGAAAGAATTTGATTCGACCGCAAAGAGATTTAATTTGACTGCTGAAATGTTATAGGTTTAACTGACTGAAAAGATACTGAATTTGCGTGAAAATGGCTGTGTCAATTCGAGTAAACGGTACAGGCCACCGTGCATGAAACTGTAAATATCAGAATACTCTAAATGTGAAATAAAAAGGCACCTTTTTAACTTATCCCACCCTAAATAAAGCAAACTTTGTGGGCATGGGCAAGTGGAGAAACTGGAAAGTGCCTAATGTGTACATTGCGCGCGATTAGAGACGACCAGTCCAAGAATGTGCGATTGAGAATGTTTGTATGGAATGTGGGTAAATTGATGTGCAGCCAGAACACTGGCCAGGTCCACGCACCAATAAACCCAATGCGCCAACAAATTGCTTCTATAGTTTAACTTTAGTTTAACACATTTAATATATTTAAAACCATGTGAAAATGGAAGAATAATTGCATAATTTGGCAAGTGATATGAAAACTTAAAAACATTATAAACAGATTTGCAAAAATGAAAAACTAATTTTTCAACAACTATGACAAGTTGACAGAGATTATGACAGAATTCATTCAGAAATCTATTTAAACAAAATCATGCTTTTCTGATTTAATCAACAAGATGAGAATTTAATTATAATATTAATTTAATTATGAGAAAATTCGAATTAATTAAGAAATTAGTTACCTAATATTAATTTTTTCTTCTTTACTGAAACATTCCTCTTGTATCTTCTCCTCACCGACATAGTCCGTGTTGTCGAGGCCAGCAACCAGCGGCTCCAGCTCGCCAGTCCCTAAACAACACGTCATTTCTTTCAATGGCCATTCTGAGAAGATAGGTTAGCTCGTTTGGACGCGGGACATGAGGGTCAAGGCGCCTCTAGTCCCCAACGGCCATGTTACTGCGGCCATTAGAACATATTGCACAGCAAATCTCAGGACTGGGGTTAGAAAGGTAAACAACACTAGTAATAATTACTCTTCTAAATTTACTGCTAAACTACTGCAAGGCCGAGGCACAGCATTGCAGATGAACGACTTATTATAAGCTGTGGTTCTCCCACTTCAGTAAAAAGAAAACCTTAGTTTCATGCAAGACTCACTCTCCTGACAGCTGTCTACAGACCCCACAATGGATCAATCAATACTAGATTTTGATTAATTCCTTGACTTGCATTGTTCCATTAACTGCTTCAGATATCTCTATTTATTGGATCAGGGTTAAGGAACATAGAGACCGACGACGAACATGCAAGATAAGGAACATGCAGGAACGTGATGATGACTGATGAGGAACATGCAGGAGGGACATGCTGATGAGAAGCTGGAACGATGGTGATTGATGAGTTCTTTTTCTTCTTATTCCCTCCTTCCTCTTGTTCCACGTTATTGCATGTCTTTACAATTACCATCATCGCTCTTTCTCATCATAAACACATCCCTCCTGCAGGTTCTTTCTCATCATAATCATGTCCCTTCTGCAGATTCTTTAGGCCTCCAATACAGCAGTTCTCCGATGGAAAATTTGATATCTAGAAAAAGGGACATGATGGTGATAGATGAGGAACCTGCAGGCGAGACATGATTATGATCATGAGGAACAATGATGGTGATTTATAAGGACCATATGGGAACATATTTGGTAGTTGGATCCGCAGTGGTAGAAAACATCCTTTCCGTGACAACCAGCTTTGACCGGGCGTGCCCTGCGTCCATCACCAGAATGCTTAGGCTGCGGACCCAACAAAAAACTCAAAAATTGGAGAAAAAACGACCAACATATATGACAACTTCATTTACTAGAAGTATTCAATTTGTTCACTTATCGTTCATATCTGTAGTGTTAATAATTGATTTAGTGTTGATTTTCTGCTCCCGACGTTTCGAGAAGTTGCGTAGGACATCTTATTTCTTATTGGATTTTATTAAATAATTATACTGGTTCATTAAGAATAATTATTTTCTGGCAAGCAATTGTTCAAGTGAGCAATTGTCTGATGAAAAATTATTCAGGAAAGCAATGTTCTAGCAAACAAATGTCTTATCGGTCAATTTCTGGCGAGCAATTGTCCTGGAAGCAACAGTCTGGCGAACAATTACCCTGTCTAGCAATTGTCCGGAGATCAATTGTTTAGGAGGCAACTGGTCGACGAGTAGTTGACCGGGAGCAACTGTCCTGACATGCAACTAACTGGCTGGCGAGCAATTGTCAGGGGAGAAATTGTTCAGCAAGAATTTGTCCTGAACCGATAACAGGGATTACTGTACTATGAACTCTTTCCAAACAGATTCTGGTTACTAAGTAGAAATAGGGCAGTCAGGAAATGGCTGTCGGGAGAGTGAATGTCAAGTGATGGGCGCAATGTAAAGGAGAGATGCGGTTGAAGAATAGGCAGTATCAGCTCTTCGAGCAATGCTCGGTACTCTAAATAACCCTGACATACCATCAATCTTGTCGGCCAATGCCAGGCGTTTCTTATGCACAGGCGCCGGTTCCTGCATGTTGACACCAGAATGATTGTTAGCTGTAGTGCCCGTGGTAGGTCTAATCGCTCCCATGCTCAACGATTTGCGTGGTAAATTGGAGGAAGTTTTATCTTCATCTTTATTTGATTTTGTTCCCCTTGGCCAGGCAAACTGTAATCTATATTCAGTGCTAATACGTGAAATGGCGCTCTTTAGGCCTCCAGTACGGCAGTTCTCCAGTGGGAAATTTGATATCATCTAGAAAAAATAATAAATTTAACAGTTAATTGAGCACTTTAAAGTGAGGCTTGAAATGTTACAATGATTGCCACCTCGTCCCGCATAAAGTTCTGTTGGGAATATCCAAGAACCTGGTCTTCTCCTGCTCAATATTTGTCATAGGAATGTTAAAATCTGGTCACAGAATGGTCTGGCTTGAACTGCAACCCCCCCATTCACAACATATTTCTTTTTTGTTTGTTTTGTTTGAAGTGGAGGTATGAGGGAAGAGGGTGTGACAACAGTGCTGCCACTACCAGGCCTTACTGTCCTACCGAGATATAAATATCCACTTAAAGCGTGCTCCCAGAAACTCTGCTTGCTCTTCTTGACGCCAAGTAAAGACCCACTGATAAGGGAACAGTCTGCTAGGACTTAAAAACTTTGTCCAAGCTCTTTGCAGGAAGGATAAAACATCACAGGGTAGATCATCTGATGATATATTTGGCTTCACGCTCCGCAGTTGCAGATGATGAATACTTGCTACTTCATAATCTCCAGAGATCAGTCCCGTAGGACTTTACTAGTCTATACACTAAAGAGGAATATTTGGGAGTGAAGCCCAATTTAAATTACAGTCTTGCACATTTGACCTTGAGTGTAATTCTAAGTAGAACTGCAAGTCCTTGTTTGGACGAAACTGGCGCCGAAACGTGTTGAAAACGAAGGCCAGTCCAGCATGCCGACCAGTCTGCTTGGACCAGTGCCGAAAGAGCCACCAATAGCTCACCTCGCATACGTAGCAAAGCAGACAAACTGAACTAGTAGGCCAGACAATGTTATTTTCAAATCAAATTCTTCAATATTCCCAACTTAGTCCATTTTGTATGTTTGTTTAATTCTTGAAGAACTAAGCAAAATTGAAAGTGAATGTTTGCTTGTAGGTTATGCGCAATGCTGAGCAGAGTGGCCATTTCGCGGCTCACTTTCTTACATTCCCTCGCATCGTTTGGATTGTATGTTTTAATGCAAAGCCAAGCTGCAGATATGAATGTAGAGCTATGTAAAGCAGAATGCTTTTTTAAAAATCAATTTACGAGTAGCACATAAAGGAGTGGTGACCAGAATCCGATCACCTGCTACCGGTTCGTGCAAATCAAACCATGCAAACGGACATGCACTGTTTTCAGAGAAAAGAAGATGGCATATCTCCAAAAACAGCTCAGTAAGCCAACTGGGCTGCCACCCCTTACTGCAAGGGAAACTCTTCAACATGACAAATTAAAAAAAAAAACACATAGGTTTAAAAACGAAACGTCGATTTAACAAACAACTTACGCAATCTCAATCAAGAGAATAATCTAAAAGAAAAATTCTAAAAATTCATCGCTTCCAGAAATGTGAAATTTTAGACTACTGGAATGTAGTAATTGTTCTCTTGTTGACACAAATGCATAGAGTTCAATTATTTCTTGGGAAGAAGTTAAGATGGCAATTATTTTGCACCGCCCAATGGCTTTGCAACTTTTAGCACTTGCTATTTAAATGCTAAAAAAATCTTCTGCGTTCAAATGCTAAAAAAAAAAATCGTATGTATGTGTCCCTGTGTCTTTATAAGTCTACTGGTGTATCTTTCTGAATGCATCTGCGTATGCAGATATGTTAGTTGCTTGTTTATATTTCCCTGTCTAAATGATATAAATATATTTAATGTATGTGTCTGTCACTGCCTCTCTTTGTACGTATGCATATTTGTCTGTCAGTAAAAATGCATATCTGTATTAATGTCCGATTGTCTATTGCAAGGTACATACGTATACTTGCTATGTATATCAATTTAAGTAAATAATAATCTTTATTCATTAATAACAAATGCAATGTAGATCAGTGTGTGAGTTATGCAAGTATTTTTTTCATTGTATACATACATAACACTCCACCATTCACGTACAGATATACAGAGTTACAGACACATAGAGGTAAATATAACAGGCGAAAAGGCAAACATACATAGAAACAGACAGCATTCAGACGGAGAGACATACACACTGATCAACAGAAAGAAGTACGCATAAACAAGTCAAAACATATTCAGACAGACAAACACAAAGGAAATCTTCAAAAACATAATGCAGCATCAGGCAGATATCACAAGACACCAAAAGATTCATAATAGACTTGAGGACCTACAGACAGTCATACATTTTTTAATTAGCATTTGAAGGCAGCACAAGGGTTTTAGAATCCAAAAATCCTTGCAACTAAGCGTTCCCGCGTCAAAATGTCCTATTCCAACTGGAAACTTATTAAACTGGTGCACCATCGAGATCGTTCGTTGCAACACTGTAAGTTGCAACGAATGCCATTAGATTGCAGCGAGCAGTTGCACAACTTCTATGATGGTGTTTTTAGTAAGTCGAGATGCATTCTGATCTGGAGGAAGGCACTCATGCGGCCAGAGATACACACTCAGATCTTCTCTTCTTTGCAGGACTCACTCTCCTGACAACTGTCTACAGACCCCACAATGGATCAATCAATACTAGATTTTGATTAATTCCTTGACTTGCATTGTTCCATCAACTCTTTGATTCCATAACTGATTCTTTGTCTATCAGCACCAGTTCTCTGGTTATGTAGACGAAGCCTTTGAGTTCAGCTTAATCTTGAATCAGTTCAATTACAAACGCCCATCAGTATTGCTGAAAGTGTGTTGAGTTCAGCTTAATCTTGAATCAGTTCAATTACAAACGCCCATCAGTATTGCTGAAAGTGTAGAGTTAACCTGTAAGCCGAGGACCTGCCACTCTCTGTACAACACTGCGCAATTTCCCTTTTTTTAAAAACAAAAGAAAAATAGCTTTTACTGACTTGTTTTTTTAATAAACTGTTATTAGAAATCTGATAATCATAAAATAATTATAAAACTTACTCTTTAATAATAAGAATGAGTTAAGTAAAATTATTGTAGGAGCTCATGCTTCAAAAATCATGCAAGTAACTCAAGACACACATCTCGCAAAAGTAATTCAATTCATGCAAATAAACAATTGTCAGGCAAATTTTAAAGAAATATTAAATAAAAAATAAAGACTAAGTAAAAATATAAGTTTTAAAAGATATTATTAATGCGAAAAAAGTTGAATTAATTAAAAAGAGATGTGGTTGTGTGAAGGCATCAATTAGTAGATATTGATCACTTAGCGTTCTCAATGTAATGAAAATAGTGGAGTGGTCAGCACTAGGTGTAGCGACCAAAAATGGCGAATTGCAATTCAATTGTCAAACAATACTGACAAGAAGAACAGTCCATAGAAATATTCTTCAATTAGTGATATGCTATGGCCGCATCAACTACAACTAACTACCTAATTACTAAAACTTACACTTCCACTAACTAACTAACTGTCTCTAGCTTTATATTTTTATTGTTATTTTGATTGATTTACTTCAGAATGTGCTTCATTCATAATTAAATTATATATATAAATACTAATTATCAGTGTTTGCCAAGTGCTTTTTGGTTAAAGATCAAATCCGCTATTATAACCTGATCATGTAAAGGTTTTAACTGCGAAATAATGGTTATAACTTGTGGAATTGATATGCGGAAGAACGACTGCATAACCTCACTCTTGCACTTTTACCTTTGCCATAATTTCCGCGAATGGCGGATCACCGGCCAGGCAGAACAATTCACTCATTCCATTATGCCCCAAAAATGCCTATAAAGACCACAAAAACTCCGCTGGAGAACCTTATTGAGAAAGACACGATTTCATGAATTGTATGGACTTCAAGCTTCACGCCTTCATTCTAACATCACAAATACACATTTAACAAAAAAAGATCTGTTTATACCAGTGTGGGGACAATTTAGGCCACTTTCATATTTTGTGAGGCAGAAGTGGGCCAAGGACAGCAGCAAATTCTTATACAAAGCCTAGATTTCTGTAAGGTTATCAGCGCTCAAAACTTCATCTTACAAGTGAAGAAGCAAGACAGATCTGACATCAGCACGAGTTTCCACCATGAAAATGTCCTGTAGCAGTTGAAGAGTGTGACAGAAGCCACACAAGCATCCCTGGCTTTTCTCACTGCCGGACGTTTCGGACCGCCTTTCACATTGGCAATCTCCTGCAGCAGCTGAAGAGTATATTGAAAGCCTCATTAGCTGCTTCTGGTTTCCTCACTTGAAATGTGATGTTCCGTCAATCAACCAGACTATTTCAGTCCTCTTCATTTCGCCTCACCATTAGGCTTCAAAAGCCAGCTCATTTTATTGCAGTTGATCTTCTGATATGTTGGCAGTCAAGGTGCATGAAGAAAGTGTCCTACATCAATGATATTATTTTTTTGCATTTATTTGTGTAATGTTGCTTAAGTCACTGTAGAATTGTATTTGTTGGCACGGTGAGGTGGTAACAAGCGGAGGCTCTAATCCACTGGTTGGGCGAGTTAGCTCCAACTCTTATAGCAGTTTGGTGACTATTTCAATGAGGGCCACGGTGATCTGGTACAACCGGAGTTATTCCAGATTCCAGATACAACCAGCTGATCCTTCTGCATATAACATTCTATAATTTGCATTTGATAAAAATAAGTGCCGAGATAGATAAGAATATTGGTGGTTGGAACAATGTGGGCTGACCAGCTGCCGCCTCACAAGATGTCAAGAAGTTCTACACTAACGGCGCAAGTTCTGAACTGGAAAAAGAATTGCCAGCCACAGCTAAGGCTCGTAAAATGCTTGCAAATACAAGTGCCGGCAAGAGTCACTCCTTGGGCTTTACCAATGCTCTGCTCAATGAACTATCTGTTGAGAACTCAGGACGAGATGTGCTGGCAGGCCATTTCCCAACAGTTTCCACACTGCTCTCATATAACTTGATTTTTTGCAGTTTGCACTATAAATTCGCAAGTTGATTTTCCAAATTAATCAATCTTCATTTTGTTCGAACATTTCATAAATGTAAAAAAAATTCATGGAATGTTTTAAAAAAGTGGATCTAGACGCAAACTTTCTTATTTCACAGAATGCAACATTAGACAAATCTCCTTCCGCCAAATTGATCACCATCTTCAGACTCTGACCAAAACAGATTAATTAGAAATAATAGAAAGTTATCAGAGACTTTATAATTTGATACTCTAACATCTCGATCAAAATTAGCAAATTTGGTGATTACTTAGGCATGAAGCCCGCAAAAAACATTTATATCTTGATTACGGATGGCGTTTGGTGGTATTTGATGGGGCTGTACGATCCAATTCAAAATGATCCTACTCTACTTGGCTGAATCCTAATACAACTCAATAAAAAATAAGTAACTTTATTGTGTTTAACATCCAGTAATTAAAAAGTTATATCTAAATATAGATAGCAAACCTACAGATCTAAAATGTGTAACTACCACTTTAACATTCTAACATTTTTACGACTATTTGTGTCTCACATTTATATAAAAGAAAAAATAGTCACTAAACAGATCAAATATTAAGACGAGGCTAAAAATATTAAGAAGTTAAGTACAAAAACTGTGTAAATTTGACAGCAGCCTGGCTGCTATAGAAATGTCAGCTTTCCACTCGTCTTGAAGATGGATTGAACACAGTTTTCGAATAATCAAAAATTTGTAGCAAGTCTATGAAAATAAAATAAACAATTAAAAATAAAATAGTGTTGTAGTGTTTGATCTGAGACTTGTCCGACTTAACATGCGTTTGGTTGTTACTGACCAGTTTGGGATATCGCCTCTTCAGAGCTACTTTTGCTGACACTGTGTCGGCCTTTAACATATGGAGCTTCACCCTCACACACACACACACACAAACAAACACAACAATATGGACGGAACAGGTTAAAGCAGGTAGCAGGCAGTACAGGTTATATGCAAATTGGCTCTAACACTCCATATTTCTACCGCCTCCAATGGCACATTACGTCCATTTTATATCGGGTCCAAATTATCAAGTCAAATTTTTTTTACCATAGTTCAAAATTATCTGGATTATTCTATAAGAGACTTCTTCTCTCACCCTGTATTTTGTGCCGTTAAGCCTGCAGGAACCGTTTGAACCGTCTCGCTCATTGGTCTCATTGGCCTTTTGTCCTAGGTCTCGTTCAGACATCTCCGGCAAGTTGCTACTCCTATTGCTAGCTTTTTGTTAGCGTGCTGCTTTTCTGCCCTCTCCCATTCTGCAAACGTTTTATTTCATTTTAGCTGCCTCTCCCCCAACGTTTCTGATGCTGGGTATACTCCAACATCTTCTCTATCTTCCCATTCCGAATGCACTCCCATCTTATTTTCTCATGGATTCTCCTCATTGTTGTAATCTAGTTTTGTGTTCTCTAGAATAGTCCACTTGTCTGTACCATAAGAAGTACTGGGAGAGATATGGTGTTAACTTGTGTGAGTTTGGCTCTCTTCCTAATTTCCTGGTTGCCTACCAGTAGTACTTGTTTTACTCTGTTTTTTTAGGGGTGTCATGCACTGAGACCTGGAACATCTATTGCGACAATCCCGGTCCTGCCGGCTTCCGGGCATGTTTTCTCATTGCATCTGACGCCACTGGACAGTGGCTCCTACGAAGAGAAAAATCTAAGGGCGTTTCTGCTGGACTCGAACCTGGGATTTCCAAGTACGAGGTGCAGTGCGCTAACACTGAACTACTCCTGTCCCCCGCTGGTTTGAAAATAACATCGGCCTTCTTCATTCGGCTCTGGCCTCAGTCTCTATTTCCCATTTTTACTTATAACAATGGCCACATGCTTGGCTATAGGGTCTCCGCACTGCATTTCTTGTGCACAGATACTTTCTCCCTTCTGTAATCATTTCGTTGCTCTTGGATGGTTTGTTTATTAACTTATCTCTTCCAACCATTCCTTTACTGATAACAAGTCTCCATTGGGAGTCTGCTACCAGTGCGATGTCACCTGCATATATTACGACCTGGTACCATATTGTTGTGACCTAGGTCAACTCGAGGTGTTCTACGCTTGCAAATTTCGCCTATAAATGCTATAAATAGGAGAGGGCTTTGGCAGTCACCCAGTTACCACACTTACCAAACTGTAGAGAACAGGTTTCCCTCTCTATTCCTTTTGGACTTTTATACACCGGCTGAATGACAATGCGATTTTGGAGAGTGTTTTATTTTATAGTGTCCCATATTTGTTCCGTTAGTTGAATTCTATCATACAAAGTTGAGAAATTTCAAGCTCAAAAAGTGCGAATCAAATTTAAAATTTGGTCGATTATCTAATAATATTCGTATCCTAAGAAGATCATTCATGTTGTTTGGTCGGGAGGATAGACAGAGCTGGTCCCGGGGACCGCACCGCATGTTTGCACCCCTGTGTAATGAATTTCTTTATCTTCAAGACAAGGTGGTGTCTGGCTGCACTTAACATCTAGAGCCAGTACAATTCTCGGTGCGCCTCTACCGACCATCCTACTGCCCGCTACTCTGTCTTCACTGACCCCAGTGTCGAGATGGAGGACTATGTCTGGGATGGACCACTCACCACTGCGCACCCAATCTGTTTAGTATACTCAACAAATATTAATAAATAAATAAAATTCATGCACAAAATGAGAGATCTGTAGTAGTCACTAAGACAAGTGTCATGGCTACGGTAGTATTTCAGTTAAAAGAAGGTTGCAAAACAAAGAAGCATGCTGTTTGGCAAAGAAATTCCAAGCTTAACAACAGGATTCCACTGGTTTATCCGCAATGCGGAGATTTAAAGTTGAGCGTGGCATCGGCCGGTTTATAATTTTAGGTAGTTCGTATCGGTTGCCAGGGTTCATCTAATTTTCAGCAAGGATAAAAGTAATTCATGACGAGGATCCACACTTAACTGGATATTGACAACTTTATGCGTCCATCCTCATATTGAAAGAACTATTCGATAGGACTGTTGCTGGCTGGGGGAAAATATTTTGGGGAAAAACTTGGCAAGTTGTTTTTTGATTAATGCTATGAAAGTGGATCTCATGTCATGGGACACTCCAAACCATAACTTAGTTTTCTAGTGGAACGACAACGAAATATATAGTTTTTTTGGCAGTGGATTGTCCATATACAAAAGCTTGCATTATTTTTTTAAGTTTATTCATGCCGTGACGCCCTCGTTACTTGGTGTACATCATAATTTCCATTTAGCTCTAAGATCCTAGGTTCCAATCCGTCAAGCATAGTCAGCGTCATCGCGAGGAAAGGGTGGCTTACTTAGCGCTATAGCTTCAACAGTAGCGACATTGAAGCATTTCAATTTGCGCTCTCTCAACCTTCTTTCCTCTGAACATCTAACTTCTTCCGTTCCCTTATCTTTAAGTTCTCAAAATTAACTGCCTCTCCTGCTGGCAACTGACATAACGCATCCAGCAGAACTTTTGAAGGATTATTTGCATGCGCATAAAAAAAAATTCAACTCCGCATCGCTACCCGACAGTGTACGCAAAAATAAACAGGGCGATTCTTCTTGGAATGCTTTAACAAGCTCAATTTTAATAAGCTTACAATCCTTTACTGAGTGCGCCAAGAGATTTTCCCATTGCTCGGTAACTTTGGAAAAAATCCACCATGGCCAATATTACTGAGTGAAATCTTGGAAGGCAATAGACATCTATAAAAGAGCACGCGAAGCCACTGCTAGATATTCTGGTCAAAACAGCTTCAGTCCTTAGCAGGAGACATAACCAAGATTGCCACATGTCAGTACATTCTTTGTTGTAGTAGTGACATTTCTACAGTAATTCAAGCAGCCGCCAGATATACTGTGTCTCAAGGCATCAATGCAAGCCAAAAGTTTCGAGCACACTACTAATCCCTTAATGTCAGGTTTATCGCGCAAAAAAGAACAGCTCAGGTTTCCTGCTTGAATACCCTGCGAGTCCAGCTACCCAAAGTGGCAAAATGTTTAGATTAATCACCTACATTAGTGCGTCTTGACAAGGACCACATCAGTTGAGAATCAATCTTAACTAAGCAGCCCGAAAGCACAAACAAGCAAATTTAATGAGGCTTAATATTCAGGCTTAACATGGCTTGATTAAACAAAATAGCCCTCAAAAAGACGGTCTTCCAATTATTTAGAGTAGTTATATTACCTCAATACTCCGGTCAGGAGTTGAGGAAAGAAGACGTAGCTCCTTACCAAGGGAGTTTACCTTGACAGAAGACTTGTATGAAATGCTCAATCAATGTACAGATCAATAAGATGTTTGAAAAGGAAATGTATTTGCTTTTTAGAAAGACTGACAAGCACAAACTGGGAGCCACGAAGGAACAACTGACTTTCGCCTAAAAAGTATACTAATATATGCAACAGGCTAAACAAATAGTCTCAACGGACCAGTTGGACCAATCTGGCAAAAGCTTGAAAAGAGTTCAAAATGTTAGGTTTTGTAGTTACAGGAGGTGCCAAATCCCTTAGCTGCCATTACTGAGCAAAGAACAGAGTAGCTGGCTAGAGGCGGCTTAAAACGTAAGTCCTGTTGAAGTAGGGAGTAGCGCAAGGCGTTTAGAGTGAACAAGACCTGCATTGTTTTAATACGGACAGTTTAGACAAAAACTACTATTCTCTGTTTGCTATAAGAGATGTAGCTGTGAGAGCTGCATTATTGGAGCATGTACAAAATTTTAGTTAGCATACTTTCTTGGAATCCCCAGACAAAACAATTTGAAAATCGACTCATGTATGTGAACTGAAGACAGTGTAGCATTCTGGTAGAAGGGAGGTACTTTCTGATCCGCTTAATGCATCCGGGTCACTATTTAATACACTAAGGGACCTGCCCTCCTGAATATGTGGCATGTTTTTACATTTTATAAGTCCAGCATTTATGGTTTAGGTTCGATTTTTAGAGCAGATTTGATGGATGGACTCTCTATGGCCGGAAAGTTGCAAAGTGACGTAATGGCGCAAACCTTATTGCAACTCTCCAACCATTCTGCTGTACATTCGTCGAGGTCGGTGGAGTAAAACGTTTTAGCCGATCTGCTGTGGGTTCCTTCAGTTTGTCCTGGTCAGTCTGTTAGGTTCCCATTGCGGCCAAACCTGAGTCCTGTTCAAGGATCATGCAAAGTGTACATTATGGGCGAGATTGTGTAATAATGATAGGCACCCATAGAAATACTCCAGCACCAATAATTAAACCGAAATCCACGCCAAAAGAGGTCGCTAAATGCAGGCTTTCTTCACAACATACAAACCAAACAAAAAATACAAACTGAAAGAAAGAAGAAATCTAAGCTTTTTATTATTTTGAAATATTTATTGGAAGAAATAAAAAAAAAATAATAATAAAATAAAAAAAAAAGATAATTAATGGGAATTTTGCGTACCAACTGCTGGGCGAACTCCGAGGGGTCCGAGTCACTGCGAAGGACTTTTTGTGCAGGATAGTCGAATGTGGGGGAGACGGGAGGTCCCTCCGACTTGCTGCGCCGAGCAGACCGCTCCCCCTCGCGCTCTGCACACTACAAGACAAACACACCTCAACATACACCCAACCATCTGTTCGCCTCCTACTATCATATTGCCCTTATCATATTACATTCATTCTTCTCCAACAACAAACTTCTCTTTACTGCAGTCATGTTTCAAATCTTTCTTTTCCTTGCTTTGGTTGAGTCCGCAGAGCTGGAAAGCATCAGAGGTATTTTCCAAGATATCCTGCTTCATTTTGTGCTCATTGACCGGTTTCGGGCGTTCGCCCATTCATCTGGATGTCTTGATAAACAGTGTGATAACACAGACTTTTACAGAGCAAAA
Organism: Triatoma infestans; assembly: GCA_011037195.1. Taxonomy (NCBI): domain Eukaryota; kingdom Metazoa; phylum Arthropoda; class Insecta; order Hemiptera; family Reduviidae; genus Triatoma; species Triatoma infestans. Next base: position 204,912 of record JAAEAF010000776.1, read on the forward strand.
CCAATTTTTACATTCGTAGTATACAGACTGATTTTGCTCTGTGCAAGTCTATGTTATTACGCTGTTTACCAAGAAATCCTGATGATAGGCGAATGCCTGATACCGGTCAATGAGCACAAAATGAAGCAGGATATCTTGGAAATTATCTCTCATGCTTTCACTTTCCTCTATTGATCATATCTTCATTGATTCATATTACTGTTGTTGTTTTAATCAACATTTCAGTATATTTTAGGCTGTCAACTAAAATGGATAAAAGTGCAATTATATTGTATGAATTCAGAATTGGGCGAATGGTGTTGAATTCGCAATATTGGCACAGCAGGATGGTCAGTAAACTTTACAGCTGCACATCGGATTCAAAAGTTTCTAGTGGAGGGGAGAGCCCTGGAGGTGAGCAGGTCGTTATTCGCAACAGGACTTCACTTTTACTCGAATAACTTAAAATATCCGTAATGTTGAGGAAAATCAAAATCAGTGTGAATCAACAGACGGCAGTATGGACCAACCATGACCACAGTAAGATGAAAGTTTATCCTTAAAAAAACCATCAAAGTTTAAAGTTTCAAAAACAGCAGTTATCTTTCCGCCAACTTATTAATAAAAAATTTAATCCCGTTAAGGTCAGATTATTGTAAAACATTTTTTTTTATTATTAAAACATAAAAACAAAGTGGTTAGCAAGAACTAATCGTCATGGCAAACCCAACACACACAGTACATAACTAAACAATGGAGAAAGAAAATCGTGAATTTTTATCTAAATGTTTAGTCTGAATACTGGTTAGAAGTGGACTTGACAGCTGACTCAGACTAACAAGCGAATATCTGTAGAAGTACTAGGACACTGTTCGCCGGACAGCTGCTCGCCCAGACAGGTAATCTCTGGAGAGGTATCGCCTAACTCAATTGCTCCCAATCCTGACTTTCCTAGGCAAGTCTACTACTCTCTAGACAACTGCTGCTCGGTAAAATGCTTGCTGAACAGTTGTTTTTCAAAACAATTGCTGTTCAGAATATTAACCGCCAGCAAATAATAATTTAATCAATTACTATTACTGTTTTAGGTGAGGTAACAAAACCATGTTAGGCACCTTGATTACAGAAGAAATTTTGAAGGCAGTGTGTCTGGAGACAACTGTCATGGTCATAATCAGTAGTTAGTGCTATCGGGTTTTCGATCAGTCAGACAGTATTCAAGAATAGGAAACTATAGGCGCAAGCGTAAAATTCTTATCCTACTGCATCCATTTTCATTGGGATAGGGCTTGAACATCACCCAGCCTGCAGTCTGGTAAAAGAACCTCATGCTTGTACAAAGGGCTCTATACCTGAACAAGATAGGTGAGGTCCTTAAAAAGGCCCGTGAACCAATTGAGAACAATAGAAAAAGGAGGAATATTCAGCAAGCAGCTGTTAGCTAGCAATTGTCCTGAACCCTGATTGACACTTCTCACTGAAAGCATTTCTATCTAACGTCTCCTGAGTTCGGCAAAATGCCGAATACTAGCCAAGATTTCCCTGTATTTTTCTCTACGCTACAAAAGTATTATAATTTTCAGTCGACTAACAAGCTTACTGCTGTAAATCTCAGCCTTGTTTTCAATCTGCTGATGCCATTTTTAGACCAAAAGTCATGCTGCTAATGTCCAGGCCCGAACCTTGCAGCAAAACACTTACAACCAATATCCATTGTAGATAATCTAAGGTGGCGGAGCCTACAAACAAGATGGCCGAGCAAAAACTTGATAACTTAATTCATAAAATTTCGAAGTCTCTGACATGAAGATGAGGTTTGGCTTGTCATGGTCAAGAGTAGCCCGTGGTGAGTGGGGGCTGAAGACTGGTGGCCTTAACCATTTACAGGGGCGTAATAGAGAATGTCGCAGCGTACGCAGCTGCCTGAGAAGTGCTAGCAATTTTAAAGACTTTGTTGAGTTTGCTCGTGAAGTAGCGGTAATGCGCCGGACTACACGGATATGTAGAGGTCCGCCTCCACGTGGCAGGGATGGAAACTTGCCTACTATGTAGGCAAGGCTAAGTAACCATAGGCACCGGTTTTGGCGAAATGCGCTAGGTACAGTGGCATGGAGCGTGCTTTAATTTTGATTTTTTTTTGTCATGGTGTAGAGGAGTGGGCGCTAGAAGAGCGGGGAGAAGCCATAGGGACTGCTTATATAATCCCGGAAATGCGACCGTTTTAGACCTCTCATCAGTAGGGAGAGGCCAAGCCCTAGGCCAAAGCTTTTCTGGGCCCATATAGCTAATTCTAGGCCTTCATCAGAGCGGTGGATTTATTCGCTGCTAATCAAAATAGTACACGAGGTGATGAGTCAGTACGCTGTAATTCTGTATGCCCGGCATAAGTTAAGGAAAGGTTTCGTTGTGTGAGTGACTTTGGACGGAGATAATTTCTTTCTTTTTGGAAGAGTGGTGCTTTAATCAAGTAACATTTAAGCACGTCTTGTCCACATCACATATTGTAGAGCAATTTATTCTAAACTGAGTTGAGTGGCAGCACCGTCAGAAATGATAATTGGTCTAATAAAACGGAAATCACTTGTGGTTTTTCAGGAAAAGATATACACAACTCTAGCTTGCCCCCGCGGATAATACACAGATAACAGAACTTACTTCAGTGGTCTACCGAACAGCACAACTTGCTTGTTACCCTTTTACAATGAAACGAATTTTAAAATTTAATTCAGCCATACATCAATGTGCACACCAAATGGCTCTTTGTGAAGAAATATGTACATTAAAGGGCTCACCTATACAACTCATCGCAACAACAAAACAAAAATCTGGTGTACACAGTTACAGCACTTTCTCTTACTGCAATGTATGTAGTCTAATTGTCTAATGTTCTTTAAACTTGGAGTTATTACTAAATGTTTAGATGGTACAAATAATATTGAGGAGGGAGAACCAAAACTATAATTGTGAGAGAACTGGACTCCCAGCCCGCTAAACCCTCTGTTCTGAATCAATTTGTTTGCAAAGCGTTTCAAACCAAACTAATAGGTCCATACTCTTAAATTTTAAAAAACTGGTATGAAACACTCACACCACTTTCTCTTATTCTAACTAATACACTTTAATCAAGAAATTTTCTTTAAAATTACAACCTTACAATGTTTAGTTGGACTGGCCATAAAAGTGGTAGTGTGGATTTTACTTGTATAACTGAGCATAGGTGGAGCGATTTACGTTAAAACCAACAAAGCATGTATAACTTTCAATTTAAAGTCATTGGCACACCCTCAATACCCCTCTAAAATCTTTTTTTTTTTTCAGAAAAATTCAGAAACGTCGTCTGTAAAATCGCACTTCCAGAAATCTATTTTCTTCAAATTTGGAATTCTATCAATGCTTCTAATGTATATTAATATTGAGTAAGTGATAAAACCGTATATTATACTGAATTGATACTTTAGAGGGAAGGAACGCTACTGTTCCCCCTGAACTTCCATTTTCCTGGAAACCTGTTTCAAATAAACGTGATGGGCACTTATGTATAGAAAATATACGAAGTTTAACTTTATGTTGGGAATATGCAATTAGAGAATCAAAATTTGGGCGTGCTAAATGAGGTGCCCTTTTTGGGATAAAATTTAATAGTCAGTATATGCACTCATTCAAGTTTGTTAAATTAAATGATATGAACATAATCTGTTTTAGGAAGCCAGGTTTAGAGTTTTACTTGCTCCCCACTATTTAAGTGTAAACAATTGGAGTGCCGAAATAGGAACGGTTACTAAATTATTAAATGACTATCCAATATATAAATTTATTTTAATAGAGATTTTAATGCGAGATTAGCGAATGCCCAATCTGTTCATGACGAAATATTGCCAAGATGTTCTCTCTTAGTTTAGTTTAAATCGAAATTCAAAAGATTCGGTTATGAACTCGAATGGGAAAATTTTGCTTGAATTATGTGACGATGAAAATCTTTTAATAATGAATGGTAGATCTTTAAATGATAAAGAGGGTAAACTAACATTTATAAGTGGCCCAGGCTGTTCTGTAATTTGGTTTTACGCCCGAAGAACAAATGGTTTGATTGGGAGTGTAGAAAAATTCGTGACCGATCATTTGCTGTTTTATTTTAGAAAATGTGGCTCTGAATTAATTAGACAATTGTCTGTCAAAAAAGTGAATCAATATAAGCAATTATGTAAACGGAAGAAACTAATGTATTACTCTAACTTGTTATTAAAACTTAATAATGTTACAGACAGTAAGGATTTTTGGAATATTGTTAAACTCTTTAAAAAACGCAATTTTGTTTCAAGTTCTTCTATTACAAGTGAACAATGGGCAGTATATTTCAGTAGCCTCCTTAACTCGCAACTGTTTGCTGAACGAATGCAATTTGCTGCTCCTTACAATAGTATAGAATCTCTAGATAAACCTTTTGAATTAAAATAACTCCAAACTGCTATCAACAAATCAAAATATGGGAAAGCCCCTGGTATGGACAGGATCCCATCTGAGTTCTATAAAAATAGCACATTAAATTTTCAGGAGAATTTGTTTAGTTTTTTTAATTTTCTGTTTAACGAAGGTAAAATTCCTAAGAGTTTTGCTAAGGCGATAATTTTTCCACTTCATAAGAAAGGAGATATTAACTCTGTCTCAAACTACAGGGGCATTTCATTTCTAGATTCTATTGCAAAATTGTTCATAGGGATTTTACTGCAAAGGCTAGAGCATTGGGTGTCTGATGGTGGTATTTTAAATGAATTCCAGGCCGGGTTCCGTAAAGGCTATTCCCCAAGGTCGATAATATATTTAATTTAATGAACATAGTTAAAATTATTACCGCCCCCCAAAAAAAGAAAGTCTACGCTTTTTTTGTCGACTTTCGGGCAGCATTCGATTCGCCTGATAGGCATGCGCTGTATTATAAACTTTACACACTCGGCATTTCAAATAAATTTATAAATATTCTCCAGAAACTTTATGTAAACAGTGAAGCGTCGGTCTGGATAAATAGCGGAATCACCAGAAGTTTCTCAACTCAGATGGGTCTTAAACAAGGGTGCCTCCTATCCCCACTCCTTTTCTCACTTTTTTTAAATGATTTGCCAGAAGCCTTAGGAGGAGGGTTGCATGTAGGGATGGTCAATATTAGATGCCTGCTTTATGCAGATGATATTGTGCTTCTAGCAACAGACCCATGCGTGCTTCAGTACATGATAAACCGTTTAGCTAGATACGTAGAAACCTGGAATTTAACAATTAATTTAAATAAATCAAAAATCATGGTGTTTAGAAATGGCGGGAAATTAGCAAAAAAAGAATCTTGGAAATTCAATAATGAAAAAATTGAAATTGTAAATTATTATAAATATCTCGGAATAGGTCTGACCCCAACACTGTCGTTAACGCAACATCTCAAGGAGAAGTTAAGTTTGTCTAAAGCAGCGATACTGATAACGTATAGCAAAATTATTGGAAATAAGAATGTTCCCTTAAGCTCTAAATACAGCATTTTTAATGCAGTTATGCGAGCAATTATGTCTTATGCTGCACAGGTGTGGGGTTTCCAAAATTTTGTAGATGTAGAAAAGATAAATACATTTTTCCTCAAAAAACTGTTCAATCTCCCCATAAATACGCCGCAATATTTCTTGTATAAGGAAACTAACATAAAACCACTATATTTATATACCTATAAATTGCATTATGTTAACATATCGAGAGCTCTGGAAATGCCGCAATTTCGCCTCCCAAAAATTTTAGCGACGGAAATTATTAAGAAAAAGTTATTTTGGTTCAAAGAACATTTAAGTTTATGTAACAAACATGGAATTATAGTGACAAATTATGGAGAGCAAACGGAATGTTTAGACAAATTGCTAGATAAGTTTTACTTAGAATTTAACCAAAAGCTGCATAACAGTATTTGTAATGCGAAATTTCACAAATTATATAAAGAATTAAATAGTGATTTGGGGGTAAGGCATTACATCAACAATAGTAATTCTGCAGACCTTATAAATGTTATTATGAAATTGAGGGGTGAATTATTTAGTCTTAATTATAGTGTTGGCAGGTCTGAATCTGGCTATCAATGTGCCTTGTGCAATACGGGGAATATTGAGAATGTTGTACATTTTGTTGGATTATGTCCCGTGTTGCAGGAATTTAGAATAAGATGGTTAGGTAAGAGCTACCTGGCTAGGGAGGAGGTGGTTAATTATTTAAATGGGATGTATGGCTGGCAGAACATATATAGGTATACACGGGAGGCATGGGCATATAGATTATTTCTTATAAGAGAATTTAATTTTGATTAAGGCATTATCAAATTTTGTAATTGCATTAATTGTTAAAACAGCTTTCCTCTTTCTTTTTGTAATAAGAATATATTTTGATATATTGTATTCTAATCACTAACATGTATGTGTTTCGGTTTTTTTTTTTTTATGTTTGTTTTTATAAGCTCAATTTTGTACAAATTAAAAGAAAAATCTAAATAATTAGCTATTAGTTCAATCAGTTAAACATGAGTCAACTTGGCAGACGGACCATGGTCCATGCTCAAGTGTTTGTGGTTTTTTTTGTAAAGAAAAGAAAATGTACATTTATTTTAATAAACACTATTATTATTATACGAAGTTTAAAGAAAATCATTGCAGCCGTTTTCGAGTTCAAAATCAGAAAAACTGAAAGAAAAAAAATTGTACTTCCGCTTGATGGATGTTGCCTGAAATCTTCGTCCCTAATGCGGTGTAAAACCAAGTTTGAGCTTCCTGCGACGAGATATTCTATTACCACACACACACACACACACACATATTTACAGACCATTTGCTAAAAACATTTTTTTTCAAATTTAGGGGACCTCAAAATATGTATTTCCGGTGAAAACTCAATGATGAAAATCTGGCTCGATCGCAGTACTTCCTCTAAGAGAAGATAAAAAGCATCAATGAAAAAATATTTATCTCGGATTTTATCCGTCGTACATGTTTATTTTTGTTGCTTCTGACCGGTTTCGAATTCTCATCCATCGTCAGGATGGATAGCAAGTTTGTAACTTCCTGTGTGACTTCTATTATGTTTCTGTCACGCATTACACTGTTTGATTGTATACGAGAGGTTATATGGTTATAATAGTATTAATTGTAATATATAGTATAATTAATTGTATTAATAGTATTAATTTTACTTGTATACCTGAGCATAGGTGGAGCGATTTACGTCAAAACCGACAAAGCATGTATAAATTTCTATTTAAACTAACTGACACACCCTCAATACCCCTCTAAAATCTTCTTTTTTTTCAGAAAAATGTTTCAAATAAAAGTGAACAGACCTACATCTAATTGTGTATCAAGGAAAATCGTCCGGCCCATTAAAATTAAGTGCAGTTAGATGAAGTCGTGTGAATATTTCAAACCAGATGTTTTCACAGATAAGATCACAGATAAGACGGATCAAAAAAGGGGTTGTATTTCATTGTAAAGCCAAATTTATTCGCTTGAGAGCGCTAAAGCAGCCTGATGAAATAGTTACAATTTATCTTTTACTTACAGAAGGGAGTACCCTGGTTCACTCACCCAACACTCACCCGCAATGGAACGATGAAATTCATTATTTTCAGGTCTTACTATCTTTATTCCCTGATAAGTCCTAAAGTGAACAGTATAAGCACTCTACAGTGCTTCTAAGAAAAAATACAAATGGCCGACATCTTGCAAACGAGCGTCCAAGTAAAAATGAAACAATGTAAGTATTTTTGTTCAATTTTAATTTTTGAATATAAATGTGTTTATGGGAAAAAAAATCAAATTTGCATGGAAAACAGGTGAATGCGGGTTTAGCGGACGGGGATGGTTGTATGCAGGTTTCTGAAATAGCTGAGAGGCCATCTCATCAATATAAACACAAATCTAAGCTAAATGCAATAATCATAGCATCAGAGATGTGTGTCCTCCACAGAGTGTGTAAACTGAATTTTCTCTGTGCAAGTCTGTGTTATCACACTGTCTGACAAACGCATCCTGATGATGGGCGAACGCCCGGAAACCGGTCGATGACCACAAATGAAGCAGGGCTATCACGGAAAATGTTCTCTAATGCTTTCCAGCTCTGCGGAACCAACCACCACAACAAATAATCATAGCATTTTATCATGATGGCCTGCTTTATTTTGAGGCTTCGGGCGTGCTCCCATCATCAGGATGTCTTCATCAATAGTGTTTGCACAGGACTAAATCAGTTTACACATTCTTTTAATGTCCTAAGGTGGTATGTAGTGCAGCAGTTAGGTCAATATCAATTAAAAAAGCAAAATAACTTAAAACAGGAAATAAAATACGAATCCTATTTTAAATAATTACTGATTAATCGGGAGCATTTGCCCGCTTTCCCTTTGGAATATAGGAACTGCAGCCCATTGTGCCCTCATGCGTTCAAAAAAGGAAACAATATCCCTCTGCCGGCCCAACTAGTAATCTCGAATCATGTTCTGTATAGATTCGAATTTTTTCTACATAATTTTCTGTGCTTTCAGAATGTAAAACTGGGACGTAGATTTTGGAGTGCGAGCTGTGACGGTACTACCCTCACACACTCTGCAATCATACCATTCCCTGATATCAAGCACAGCAATCAGGTACTGCGGCATTCCTCTCTAACTCTATCTTACTACTGAACAAAATAAATTTGTTCGAGTCAGTGCCTCCTGTATGTTAGTTTCCTTAATTCAGAACAACGCATACAATCGCAATTAAAGATGTACAAAAGTTCTAAAAATATTTGGAGAATGCGGTATAAAATACACATTGATCAGTTAGAAACTTATTCACCTTCTACTATGATCATGCTCCACACACGTTTCCATTCTTTATTAATCCCCCCCCCCCATCACTCACCCAACTTTTTCTTATTCTAATTAATACATTTTAATCAAGAAATTTTCTTAAAAATTGCAATGTTTAGCTGGGCTGATCATAAAAATCAGGGTGGGAATTTTACTTGTATACTTTAGCGGCCTTAGGTGAAGCGCTCTATGTTAAAACTGAAAAAGCATGTGCAAATTTAAATTTATACTAACTGCTAGACCACCCTCCACCTCCTCCAAAATCACGATAAAATGTTTCAAATAAAAGTGATACGTTTCTATCTATGCAGCAAGCGTTCCTAGTTTAAAGGAAATCGTCGTCATCGTTTTTGAGTAAATTCCAAAAAGATTAAAAACCTATTATGTAAAATCGCACATCCGGTTAACCGACTTTTTTAAAATTTGGAATTCTATCAATGCTTCTTTGTAATGTGTATTAATATTATGTAGTAGTAAAAACCATATACTGAAGTGTACTTTTAGAAGAAAGCATAACGCTACTGTCCCCCCCAGAACCCCCAAAAATACCAATTCTCCCAGAAAAATGTTTCAAATAAAAGCGATAGGTATTATGTGTGTAGACAGTGTACGAAGTTTAAAGAAAATCATTGGCGCTGTCTTCGAGAAAATCGCGAAAAACTGAAAAGAACTATTCAGCAAAGTTACATTTCCCCCCGGTGATGGATTTCGTCCGAAATGTTAATTCTGTTGCGGTGGTAGTAACTACACAGAATACCAAGTTTGAGCTTTCTGCGACATTTTCTTTTTTGAGCTGTTCTTTTAACACACACACACACACACACACACACACACACACATACATACATACAGATCATTCGCTAAAAATACTTTTTTTGCCTTCAGAGGACCTCAAAATATATATTTCCGGTGAAAATTCAACACTCCCTCTTATTAGGAGTGAGAGAAGGTAATAATTTGTGGAACTTTGTAGCAATTAAACGTTTCAAATGTGAGAATGAAATGTATATATAAATACTATAAGATATATTGATATGGCGCGCCTACCGTCCACAAAACTGTTCAACTGATGCACTTTTAGCTTGTCAAAAAGCAAACTTGTGATTTGTCTGTGCTTGTGTGATTGCACATACCGACTTACTGGAAATAAATTTTATCGTTCATGGCCGGAAAAATATGAAAAAGGTGCGAGGGTTTGTGCTAAACTTTAACTACAAATTCAAAGGGGTGGGCGAGTCATTGCGAAAGGGGACTGGTTGAGAAATTGCAAGCAGTTATTGCAACATTGCTTAAAAGTGCATACTGTAGGGAGGATGAGTTGATGGGCAGTGGGGCAGTGAGGGAGTAACAGCTCACACCCTAGCTGGTCAACCCCTTCCGCGCCGGATCAATAAAGTGAGCACAGCTTTTTCCCATTTAGTCACATATATTCGCCACTATTCTAGCTTAAACTCAAACTGAATGTGTACATACAAAAATTAGGAATTTCAAAATTCGAGTTGGTATCTATTCCAGTTAATTTCTCCTCAATTAGAAATAGAATTCAATGATTGTTAATATTAGAAAGTGGAGCAAACAAGACTAATCCACAGTTACAAAACTGAAATACTTGTAGTATGCCAAACGGATATTTTGGAGCTGAAATTGGCATGCTGAAATTGAAAACGCTAGGCATGCCCCATCATATCTTTGATAAATTTCAAATTAATACATTGTGGTGGAAGCTGGTGCGCAAACAGACAGGTGGCAAGTGGCTGGTGTAAACAATCAAACAGCCGTGGCAGAGCAGCCACGTGCCACACTTCCAATGCTTCCCCTAACTCTCGCATTTCATCCCACTTCGGAAAAACGCCTTAAAAAAAGTAGCCTATACAACGGCAGTAAGTATACTAATTTAAAAGAAAAGATTTGGCAGAACTGCTTTACGACAAAACTACGCAAAACTGAAAATTCATTTTTCTGTAAAAAAAAAAATGGAATTTAAGGTTTTCCATGGATGAAGTTTCCTTATCTGCAACAGAAGTATTGGGCCAATCTATAGCAATGTGGACGTTTTAGACAGAATCTTGTCTTTCTCAAGCCAATCTTACCAAGGTTGTTTTAAATGTAAATCGCAGTGATGCAGAAACAAGCGTGCTTAATAATAATTCTATATTACTCATGTGATTACCAACTATATGAATTTCGTTTCAAGGGGACTTTGTTTCGCTGCGCCAACTATAAAACTGCTTAGTCCTTGAAAACGACATCTTTGTGAACTATAATAAAGATTTGGTTTTAGACAATTACTTTATTTGATGATGGAAGCTCAACTGTTTAAAGATGTTGGGTGATGGAGTTTGACTGAATTCCTGGCAGATCTGACAAACGGAGCGAAAAGTTTTGAATTTCTATTATGTTTCATTTTGCTCATACACACACACACACACATACACACTATACTACACTTCAAACCATTTGCTAAAGATATTTTTTCGTATTCAGAGGACCTCAAAATATGTATTTCACCGGAAATAATTTCGAAAGTGTGACAGTAAGAGAAAGTAAAACATTTATTTTATTTTTTAAAAGAAATATATAGTAAATAAGAAAAGCTCAGTTAGCACCAGTGCTCATATTGTAAGTTCACATATTATCTCTTTACGCGAAAAAATCAACAAATTAAAAATAATGGAAATTATAAAAACATACGTTAGAATGAAAGTGTTATTTTTTAAAATACATAAGATGATAGAGTTATCGAGAAAGTTGAAGGCAGATTGGTGTAGAGCAACAAGTACTAGGCACACTTCTCACTGTCGACTAGCAGCACTTTGTGTGGTGAGGTCGTGTGGGCCAGAGCGCCTGTGCGTCACTCCCCCACACCTTACCATCTCTCTCGCTCAGTGTGTGTGTGTGTGTGTGTAGGTTGGGGGGGGGACCTTCGCCATAATGAATAATAGTTAGTTCTCACACATTCTCTCTAATAGATAACTCTAATACACTAATCTAATTGATTCTAACAAATGTGAAATTCTCACTGCGGTAAGAGAATGTATTGTAATCCGGAAATATATAGAAAAAAAAATGTTTTTAGCAAATGATGTGTGTGTGTGTGTGTGAGAGAGAAAGGGGGGAGAGGAGAGAGAACAAATTATCTAAAAAAAACGTAAGGGAAAGGGCAAGTAACGGTGATGGCAAGTTAGAAGCGGTTTACCAAGCATCGCTAGCACTCGCCACAATAAACACTCTGCTAATATGGCTTTTTATCCTATGGATTTTTGCACAGCACTCACCGGATTTGAGCCAAGCTTAAATCAGAGATTAGAGAGAACAAAATGTTCGGTGGGGAATCTGCTATGCCAAGGATGGATTCCTAGCCATTGAAGTCAGGCAGGAAACGAGCTTGCCACAATCTGTGAATCCAGTGCCCGTACAGTGGAAGCGAAAAGAGAAATTAGGCTCGCTGTTTGGACAAGTTTGGTGGAATTACGAAGAACGGGCGTAGCACTGCAGCGTGGGAGCGCTTGCTTAAGGAGAAGGTGCCATCTGATAATCATCTGATAGTCAAACCTTCGTGGCATCATTTAGAGTGGCGACTGGGCACGACTATATAAGGAAGAGGATAGGAGTGTCCCAAACGTCTATCTGCCCATTCTGTGACACAGGACAATAAATGGAGAGGGAGCGCCTTCTCTCGTGCTCTGCTAGACGAGTCTAATAACTACTTCAAATTAGAATTAAATAATTACAATAAATATGTTGTTGAAACCCCGAGTTTAAATAAAATCGGGAGACCAAAAATGCGTTTTTACTGTAAAGTATTTTTCAATTTTCTGCTATTTTCTCTAAAACGGCTCCAACTATTTTCTTTAAACTAAGTATGTGAACTACACATATAAAGAGTTTCAACTTTTATTTGAAACATTTCTCCGGGTAAAGCCATTTATGGGGCTTTAAGGGGACGGGTGGGGTTATGTTTTCCTCAGAAGTGCTTATCTTACCTCTTAGGTGATCATACAATTCTACCATCTAACCTAAATTAATTAAAAATAAATAAATTACCAAACTTCCGAGTTTCAATTTTTTTTTTTAGTTTTCGCAATTTTTTTCAATAAAAACACCGACGAATTTCAGTATACTAGCTATAAAATTGACCAACTACAATTTTCTAAACTGCAGTAAGAGAAATTATGTCAGTGTTTTATAAAAATTACAATTTGTCACTTGTAGTTGTATTTAATTGCAGTAAGACAAAGTCGTGTTTAACCACTATTATCACATCGCTGACAGACAGACACAGTTATGGATGAAAAATTATCAAATGGTCTTACTGGCTCCAAAGTGTTATGAAAAACGTTGGTACCACACAAAATTAATGGGTGCACTTATGAATCACCGTAGACGAGAAAGAAGCGCTAGACAAAAAGGCAGACTGTACTGCAAAGGTTCAACTGCGTCATGTTGCACTGAACTTTCGTTTGTCACAAGGGGTATTACATTTGTATTAAATGGGTATTCGTAAATTTTTGGCAGTTGTATTTGCAATTAATTATACAATAAATGAAAAATTAGGGAAGAAGAGGTTGAGCCAGCTTTACTGCAAGACCGACAAGACCCTGAAGAAGCTAATTGTAGTGAGGGCGAAACGTCGGCTTATAGTAAACCACTGACGCGGTCTCAGCCAGCAAACTTAAGTGTGTTTCATGAAAATCGTCGTAAGTCTACAAGATCATGCTTTGTCTGGCAAATCGCTCAAGGGCTGCAATATCCCACCAACGGGGAAATTCTAGAAAACTATGGCGAAGGAAAAGCGACTGCCCTCTTACCAACAGCCAAAACCTCAAACCTCAAAATACAGACTTTAGTATGTTGTAAGTGCGCAGACAGTTGTCCCAATCTCCAAAATCATTAAAATGCAACTCTTCAATAAAACAACCACTCTATAAATGGGCATTTGTATATTTTTGACAGTTGTATTGCAATTAATTATACAATAAAAAAATCTAAAACTGTATCATCATATCTGAAGGTTGTATGACATGAAGAATCAAAATTAGCATAGTGTGAAATACTGAATTTTAATACGTATTATAATTAAGTTGACTATGGTTTGGCGGTATCATTTTAGTTATATTTGTTCTGTAACAAAGTAGAGAGGATTTGTTCGGCTGTCTAATAACATAACCTTCACCTTAAGGAACTCTTGCACTAGCTCAAACTGTTAAGTAACTTTCAATTGTCCTTACGATTAGATTGTGCCAAGGGTTAGGGGTGATCGGTAATATCCACACCACTGACGGAGGGCAATCGTATGTTCAACCCTGCTGTGGTCCTAGCGCCTTGCAACTGCAATCCTGTGATTCCTTACAGTCAGCAAACAGACAGCATGCACCCTAGCCCAAATGAGTTAATTGACAGGCATCATTTGTTCTGGATGGCAAAACCTGACGCCTCAACTTATCCCAAGTAACGGCGTATATAATCCTTACACTACAACTTTAAGAGCTGCAGAATTCCAAATGTCTAAGCTGCTGGAATAAATTACTTTTTTCTTTTATCAGTAGAACAATAGCAAATTCAAAAGCAACACTAAGCAAGGAATACAGCAATGGAGCAGACAGTGAAAACGGCCATTATTTTGCACCGTCCATCATTTATTGGTGCGGTTTTGTGAGCTATAGGTCAGAACGAGATCTCTGCAAAACCTCGACACCAAGAAGAAGAAGCTGGGGACAAGGTTGTTAGGGGTGGTGGCATAATATTGTGTACGCACACACGTTAGGGTAAGCGCTAGGTAGGCACAGCCTGAACTTGCGCATCTGGATGAAGAACCAGTTAGTGGAGGGCAAGACGGCCGCCACCAGGAACCGTCTTGATAACTTTGCTCACAACAAGACACCACAAAGCCGATTGACTCCATTTGCACGAGTTTGTGCTGGAAGTTTGGAGACGCAGTCTGCCAGTATGATGATATACTCGTAATCTGTTCTCATGACCTCCACCCACAGTTGCAATATCTGATCTGTTCTTTCTCTGCTTGTGACATTACTTAGCATTAGTTGACTCCACTATTTCAACGGAGTACCCTCTTTGGTCTTGGCTCTAGACACGCATCTTAAAAGTGCTAACTGCACATTAACTGCACAATCTAATTAAAAAAACACGTTGGAAATCACTAAGTATTACAGTTTGCAAGTGCAACATGGCGGATTTGGCGGTACTATAGGCAGCTTGTACGTTTATTTTTGAGTTAATAATATATTCTCAAAGTTGATTCCTAGTACAGGACAACGGAAAAAAAGTTTGTTACTAATTTTAGTTTAAATGTTGAACAAATCCTGTCTAGAGTCTCAATGACGAAGGGCGAGCTGAATATCCTGTCGGCCAAATTACTGATCTCCAAATAACTCGCTCTTATCGCACCAAACTATTTAACAGAAAAAAAAAGTTGATTCCCGGATCAGGGGTCTCTCAAGGGTCGCTAGGTAATCATGATGGTAAAGACGTCAAGGCGCTCCTTAATACTCTCATCAGGACTAAGCCTAATGTGGTTCGAGAACCCAAGTCAAACACGCATACAAGTTTATGGTAGCTGTTCGTGATGATTTAAAGATCCGTTAAAGGTTTTCCTTCTGATAGAATGTTGAAGTCTTTTGTTTCCGTTCATTCTTACGATATCAGGTTACCTTCTAGGGAAGATTGTTTATGTTAAGGGCCGTCTGGTGTGATACTTTATAATTACCTTCGGGGATACACGGACGGTTCCAGAATGGATTGTAGATCTGGAGCTGCAGTCTATTTTGAGATAGATCACTTGGCAATATCTATTGGTGAATGGACCACTGCTTTCCAGGCTGAGGTTTTTGCTATTCTTTGTTGTATTTTGGATGAGGGGGTACGTAACACTAACATAAAAGGTGTTTGTATCTGCATGTCAAGCTGCGTTAGGGCGCTGAGTTCATCTATCTTCACTTCCAAGTTTCTTCTTCAAAGAAGTACATCCTTCAAAGAATGTACAGTCTGGGCACCAGGTCATATGGGAATTTTTGGGAACGAGGAAGTGAGTAGGTTTGCCAAATTAGGCGCCTCTCTCCCTTTAGTTCACAATTAGGCGTAGCTTTACTTCACCCATACATCGCAAGTGATAACCTTTGTAGGTCTCTCGGGAAGAAGAGGACTCCACTAATATAAGAGTGAAGGACTTGTTAGGCTGTGTTCCAACCTCTGCGAGAAGAAAAACCAACGTCTACAAGTTGCTTGCAGGTGTCGCTCTCGGTCCCGAGCCTGCTATTGGCGTGTCTTTAAGCACATGTCTGTCAAACTTCCAGTCATGGATACTTTCACAGCATTCATCCCAATGGATGAGCTCAGTGCGTTGTCGGCCGTCTCATTGGTGGTCCAGATGGGGCTAGTAGTTAGATGCTGTGTCTTTCACGGACTTCTCTCAAGTATACGGATGGATGCCTTACTGGGCATTGTCGTTTAAGGAGACACCTCTATCTACATAATGGGGCTCATGCCAGACATTTTGTAGTCTGTGAGACAGAGGAAGAAACACTCATCCATCTCTTATGAGAGATTGCTTGGATATGAGGAAATTGGATTCAAGACCTTTGGTCGGAACAGGATGTCTGTGGAAGAGCAGAAATGATTTTCCTTCAAGGTTATGGTCCGATTTGTTCGGACTGCGGTGAATCTTAGGTGATTTAGACCCGCGTCTGGAGTTTTGTTCTAAACCCTGTTTGTTGTTTTTCTTTGGAGTAGCTATATGGACCCAGTGGGGCTTTAGATAGCGTAGGGTTTGGTCCCTCCTCCCCCATAGACGAATAATTATAATAATAATAATTTATATTAGACTGAATATAAGTGTAGGGCCTTTAAAGCGTAGCTTTACTTCACCCATGCATCGCAAGTGATAACCTTTGTAGGTTCTCTCGGGAAGAAGAGGACTCCACTATTATAAGAGTGAAGGACTTGTTAGGCTGTGTTCCAATCTCTGCGAGAAGAAAAACCAACGTCTACAAGTTGCTTGCAGGTGTCGCTCTGCCAGCCCAGTCACAGCCGCAAGGTCAGGCATGTGCCAGTAGCTGGGAGCGTGCATCGCTCACAAAGCTGGGTTAGCAATATTTGAGACCCCACCACCTAACGACTCTGTCCAGTCACAGTTGCACAGACAGGCTTCTGCAAAATAAAGAAGACAAAAGCCAGTTTTGTTAGATTGGTTAATTTGGCGACGAGGAGTGGCTCAGCCCGAGCCCTCAATATTAAAAATGAATGAACAAAAATTAGCAGTACAGCTGCAGGCTGCTCTAGCATTCTTGGATGTTCACTTCAAATAAAGAGATTTCTTTCAAATGAATAAATGAAAATGAATTTCACATATTTTATTAATTTTCTTTGTTAGGAATGGCGGGCCCAACTCTCTGCTGATACATTAAGAATAAATAACATAAATTTAGTAACAAATAGAAAATAAAAAATAAAAATGTGTATTTGATTTCTGATTGAGTGCGATGATTTTGTTTGTATTTTGTATTTGTTTTTGTTTCATATAGTTACCCTGGCTCGGTCCAGTGAGGTAGACGTGTGATGTAAATCCTTCTTAGATGGCAACAATTCATTAGTTCTGTAGGCCAGTGTTGGATTTTTCTTTCTGCGTGGCAGTGCTGGTTCAATGTTGCCACCTAGAACATGGCGCATACGGCCGGCCAGCGCACAACCCAAAATAAAATACAGAATTTTTCATTAAAGGTAATGAAAGTAAAATAATGCTAAAGCGACATCATCAGACTGGAACTGGGGAAGACATGGGCTGCAAGTGACCATCATACTACTGTAACAAAGTGAGTTCACTACAAGCCGGCTGCACTAAGGCCATAGTGGAGCCATCAATTCTAGTGTGGGGCTGTGTTCACTCTCTCACCGAACAAATTCTCTCTGTGCCACGGCATGCTGGCTAATGAAAAACGGGCGATTAATAAGATTCAAAAAGATCATTTATGGGTTCGGAACCCTTCTGCGGTAGTCATGATGTCAATCTTTATAGGTTGGTTTCGCGTAAATCTGTGGGTTACTGGAGGAATACCATTGGACAGAGCCAAGCAAAGGACTTTATTAAACAAGCTTCGCAAAGCTCTAAGTAGAATTGATTTTTTTCTTTTTGCGCATCGACTTCGGAGGTCATTAGCGCCCATTTGATTTTCTTTCGCAAACCTGGTCCGCACAACCTGGGATGGCACATCTTATCCTATGTGGCAGGCACTTCCTTGCCCTGCAATGTAGAACCCTACCTATCTAGTCGAGTATCTTTCCACACATCCCTTCTATTTCATCGATATCGTCCACGAGAAGAAGTGAAATATTGTTTTGTGTCATCCCGACCTGCATATTCAAAGCCGTGAAGGTTCCAACATTGTCCAGCTATCAATAACACTATTCATTGTACTCTATCAAGAGAATTGTGAAAGAAGTGTGCTTCGTTCCTTGAAGGCCACTTCAATAAGCCGGAAGGGAACGTGAGAATTCCTGAGAGGCTGAATTCCCCAAAATTTATCTAAGGATATTTCGTTGATCTCTTCAGGATGTGAAGGGTTAACAACTATCTTGGACAGAATTTACACCAAAGCGAAATTGCAGATAGGCCATCATGTGTCACGCGCTGCGAGGACAATAGGCCTGCTACCCTCCTCTTTAGGAAAGTAGAACAACATTAGGACAGGATATCTATGCTAGTGGTGTAGAATTGTGGAGGACTTTTCCCGCAGTTATATAGGAATTGGGCGAAAGCCGCCATTAAAAACAAAAAAAATAGAAGTTTCCCTAAAATACTAGGGTAACAAAAGTCTGCGTTTTTCACCTTAAAATTCAAAAATGATTTATACTTACTTACTAAACTTACTCCTCCAAATACAGGCCATCATTTTCTACAACCTGAACCCATCTGTAGCCAACAATTCGATGTCCTTCAGATACCTCTTAGCCTCTTTGGAGGAAAAAACTCCAAACATCCAGTTTTCACCGCCACTGTATTTGTAAATTTTTTATCATGTAAAAAGTGGGCCATGGAGCAAAAGAGATAGTAATCAGAGGGTGCCATATCTGGTCAGTATGCTGCATGAGGGAGGAGCTCAAAATTTAAATCTTCGATTACTGAGAACGTTAAACAATTTACAAAAACAATGAAAAAAACAATTTAGGGCAATGGTGTCACCAAAGACCGGCACGACAGGCCATGGAGATGGGGGTAACCCCACAACCAGTACGGCCAAGTTACCGGTTAAAGTAGCTACGACAGATGCCCAAGGCCGAGAGAGTGTTTTTCAATTAACTCAAGAGAGATATTTTGCAGCCAAAATGGAATGTACGCGTGCTAGCTAAGTAGAGTAGAGTTCGGATGTAATCGCACGACCGTCAGGAACTAGTTCAAAATGACGCCCTCATAGATCCACCACACCCACAACATCTTCTTTTTTCTCAAATCTTTCTCTTCAGGGGCGGTACAGCTGGTTGGCCTGATCTAATCCATTGTTTTCGCTTGTTCGTTGTCGATACGATTACTTATCCAATAATTCGTTTGATGAAACGAAAATCACTCGAGTTTCGAAAAAGGGTTTTACAGGCTTCAACTCAACGTGCTTCTTATTGTGGCGTGAAATGCTAAGCTGCCACCAGAAGTGCTGAATCTAAGGAGACAGGAAGTCCTGGATGAAGCTTACTTTCCAGGCTCATATCCCCCCATCTCTAAATTTTTTAGAGCCTTCCTTCTCTGCTTCATTAATTTCGGAAGCGGCGTTTTTGGTAATAGCCTTTTTTAAAGTAGCGACGCAAAATCGCCCGAATTTCTAGATTCAACTAGGTCTAACTTAAATTGCTCACAAATCGCATAGATCTTTCCACAAGCTGATACAAGCATAAACTGAAAGTTAATAAGAAACTTTTGGTTCACTAGTGTTTAGTAAAGTAACTTTTAGTAAACTACAGTTGAGGATTAAGAGAGAAAAAGACGAACAGACTTTTGTTACACTCTCAGTATTAACAATTCGAGGGTGGGAAGCATATTATGCCAATTGATAGCACAAAAACAATTGCCGTTTTTTAATTAATGTTTGTTTGAGGGGTACTTTTATTTTATATATCCAAAGTTGTGAATTTGAAAAGTTCCGCTCCAAACTATTGGTTTACAATGCAGTTTGTTCTATCATTATATTAGCATATTTTAGGCTGTTCAACTAAAAATGGCGTACGAATGTCTTTCTGCGGCTGATAATGAAGCAGACCCAGCCAGACAAGTGCATAACTTCTGCAACTACACCTTCAACAGATTTGCCACATTTTCACTAAACCAGCAACTCATAACTGGAGAAATGGGTTCCTCACGAGCTGAATAAAACTTAAAAAATAGCAACTTCGATGTGTTCTTATCTGTTGTTATGCGCTAGGAACATGATCCTCTTTTGACCACATAGTGTGGACCACAAACAGATTGCATACTATAATTGAAGCTTAATTGTTCTGCATAATTGTTGCACGAATGGAATAACTAAATCCGAAGGCATCAAAGATGGTCTTCTTTGTTGGATAATCCGCACGATGAGTCCACTGAAATTTCTTACATGGCACAGACATTGCCATAAATACTCAGAATGTACCAACAATTGCTTGACGTCGGCAACAAGTTACTTGCAAGGCAGCAATTTGTCCTGAGCGCTAAACCGCATCTTTCGCCAAGAAGTTTTGGAACTGTGGAAAAGGTCCTTTGCGCATGGTAGCCACAAATAGAAAAAGGCATTTCAAGTATCATTCGCTTGCAGAATGTAGAGTTCTATGCTGTAGGCTTAAATCAATGTTTTGATGGCAGACATGCCAAGTACCTGATGGTTATTTATATCGACTAGAAACCTGTTGTGAGACTTTCACACTGACAGTTGGAAATGGCAATTATTTCTGCTCCAATAGCTGAGTTGAGTGGTTCAGTCCGCCACAGTTTGGAAACAGATTTTTTACACCATACCTTCATTTCGTGGTTACAGTCGTCTCGGACGTTCGTCCATCAAACTATATGTCTTGATAAACAGTGTGATATCTGAGATAGCAAGTCTGTTCGCTAACTTCACATGTGCAATCAATGATACAAATCTTCTGTTTATCAAAGCATCCTGGTAGAAGCGAATGCTGGCAAAAGCGAATAAAACGCAAAATGAAGTAATGGTAACACAGAAAATAACTCAAGACAATTTGAAACAATTTAAGACTTTAAGACAATTAAAAAAAGGTGCATTTATGAAATGTTTGTGGAAAATGCCTGATTAGCAGTAGCCTAGGGTTCCGCACGAAATGTTTACAACTTGCCTGCACTCGAGAACAGCTGTGTGCTCATCATGTAACGACCTCTGCACTGATCGCCCTGAGCATATAGCACTGGTTCAGGCAGAAAACCTAATACAACCAAAGCTTTAAAAACTGGCGGCAAGCTTGTGCCTAAATATGTCTGTGTGCCTCATTTGTAGCATCTATCAGTTACAGCAATGTTCCAGATGCTGCCACATTATGTTTACTGTGCAACACCAGGAATGCATCTAGACTGGATTCCTGCAGCTGAGTAAAGGATAGGAAGTTATGATTGGTTTATATGGTTTTTGTTCATGAAACTTCACTGTTTCAAAATTCTTGCGATAAAACAGACCAGCTGAGCCAATTCGGAACCCTACAATACGGGGGATTAGGCTTTGATGGTGAAGAGACTGGATTTTAAGTTTCAGCAAGCAACTAATTAGAGAATATTGGGGGGTTGGTGGGCATGTCACAAGTCGTCTAAACAGACCTTACAGTCACAGTGCAGGAGCGCTAAATGTGAGTACGTCAAACGTAATTCCACAACCGCAAACTTATTAATGCTAAATTTAGAAAATGTAACTTTTAAATTGTGATTTGTTACTTTTGTTAGTTACAAAACAAATGGTCGTACTTTGGTAGTTGCAAAATAAATGGCCGTATCAAGATCGTACGAACACCAGAACCAAAGTAAATGTGTTAGTCATAATGGACCTTTACCACCTCTTGCTCACCATTAACATAAAGCCTGACAGTTCAAATGTCAATAAAATCTTGAACCCTTTTTCTTACCATTCTGATTTTTGTGTGTCCTTTCAGCTGTAAATGTCTGAAAAAGTGGTAATCTGTAGACGGAAGATTAGCAGAACAAGGAGGCTGAGGGAGAACTTCCTAGCCAACTTGGCTCAGTATGATGGATGGTCCTAGCATTATCATAACACCTTTGCTGGACCGTTAGCATATAACTTTTGGTACAATGAATCTTAATTCTCTACTACAGAACTGAGCATCAACAGTTCCCACCCGCTTCCAATGATGGAGATCTTTCATAGACCACCCAACACTCACCACATGTTTTGGGTGGTTCATTAGCTCTTACAAGATTCCATTTCTATCGCAAGTTATTCGATGCAAAAATGGATCATTCTGATTTTTGACCAAAGAGAAGATCCGATATTCTTTTCCTCCTGTGGCTATTCTTTAACTCGTGGCGCTGGTTCCCCACTGCCCCAGCTAGTTGCTATTTCCCGGACCAGATTTGGATTTCACTGTTAAGTCATCATTATACAGTAATGGTTATGGTCCTTTGCCTTGCTTGCCTTTAAGCTGAAACATCTTAAACTTTTGACTCGAACGAGTGGTTGTTTCGCAAGTCGAGTTCCGGGTATGTTCCGGATTCCAGCAACTGTTTAAACGGCCTAGTTTAAATAAGTGAACGAAAATAATACACAAAATCTCCATCACTCAAGAAAACCACTTAAATAATTGCTGAACAAAGTTGACTGTAACAGTACTCAGTAGGGAAGGGAATAGCTAAGTGGTTAGCGAACTGGACTCCCACGCGGAAGACCCGGGTTCGAGTCCAGCTGTGCTGCCCTTAGATTTTTTCTTCCTAGGAGCCTCTACAGCTCACTATCCAGTGATAGAAGTGTTGTCTGTAACGAGAGAACACTGTCCGGAGGCCGACAGTGCTTTGAGTAGGCTCCGGGCGCCAATGACCATAAATGTTGACGCGCCTTAAATAAAAAAAAAGTACTCAGTGAACACTGAACAGTGCAACCGTTCACTGCAAACATGTTTATGTAGAATGAGAAAGCTAAGTGAAGGAACTGCTAAAAAAAACAGCCACTTATTGTGCAACACTCCCGTCCAAAATGTCCGCACTATTAATGAACAATTAAACTATTTGCCGCAGCTGCTTCTCTATAACAGATGAAAAAAGAAAAAAAAACATCTAACCAATAAACAGATTATA
This sequence comes from Triatoma infestans, assembly GCA_011037195.1. Taxonomy (NCBI): domain Eukaryota; kingdom Metazoa; phylum Arthropoda; class Insecta; order Hemiptera; family Reduviidae; genus Triatoma; species Triatoma infestans. The sequence continues at coordinate 228,038 of JAAEAF010000776.1, forward strand.
TATTTTTGTGTATTTTTAAATTTTGGGCACATTTATTATATGTTGTGCTAGAAGCTACCATTAGATCAATTTGACAGCGCATGCGCAGCTGGGCCACCTCTCTCCTAACATCACAGTTCTAAATTTACCCCCATTGTAAATTTCAAATAAAATTTAGAGAGAGAAAAATGGATGAGTAGAAAATGTTGAATGAATAAAGAAGAGGTTTGCTGTGCCATGGCCAGTTAGACAGAGAATGTAGTTAGTGGTGAACTTGATGGCAACATTATATTAGAAATGAACTCACCGGAAGTGGGCACAGTCGTGTTGTCCGCGTATTTGTTCTCATCTTCTTCTCGGTTTCCTAAAACAAGTAACGCAAGTTATTTTTTGATTCGTTAGACAGCATGCTCTTTACAAATTGAAGCGTACGGGTCTGCACACATTTCACATCGTTTTCTTTTTGTTTTCATCGCACTTTATCAGCTTCTTACAAAAGAAACTGCAGTAACAGAAAATGGATTTTCTAGGTCACACTCTACATAAATTTGAATCTACAACTTGTTAAAAACCCCTCACTGCAATTCGCACAGTTTTAATTTAAAACATCCGGTGCGAAACACTCGTACAAACAGGGGTACCAACCTCTTAGGTTAACTGTGGCACACTGCAAGAAGAACTGCCATGGGTCAAACCTAAAATACAAATACTAACGGTAATTGAAAAGAAATACAATTTTCCTGATATCCGGTGCTATATTATTCATTCATTCAGCAGGTACGAAAGCCATTTAAGAGAGATTGTGTTAGATCAAAATATGCATTCGCGATTGCTATTACAGGAAATTTACTTATCTAAGTAATTAACTTCATTAACATTTTAAACATTTTGCTATAAAAGTAAAAGTGGGTAGCATTAAACTCTTTCCGTGAGTTCTGAAGATGCTCTACAGATATTTTGGTATTAATTTTACTCTTCGTTTACTTTATCCTTGAAGAATAGTTGATCAACATTGTTGATGCCAAAAAGCGAAGACATGAGTAAGGCAGGATTGTGAGACGAGGGATATTCTATGCGAAGATAGGATTTATAAAGTTCAGTCAGATTGCTAGCTCTTGAGAACAGTACTTGATGGAATTTACTTCACTTCTCAGGAAGCAGTTCGTCAAACAGGATTCCTTACCAAATGCATAGCATGAAGTTTATAGGTAAAGACAGACCTTAGATGTTGATAACGACGGTTCGTTAGCTTTCTCCAACATCGTCTTTGAGTTGTACTGTCGTAAAGGATCTATTTTTCGTCTCCAGTAACTATCCAGTAATCATTTTTCTGGCGCTTTAACAGCGAACCACGAACGGAAACTCGATCCAACAGGTTGTTTTGGCTTAAGGTCGCGACACCCAAATATCGAGACGACTGGCAATGAGAAGGTGGGTGCACTTGGCTGAGAGCAAGCATTTCTCACATTTCTCAAGTGTTATGTAACGTTATTTTTAATTAAAACTCCTACAGGTCCTCATCTGTGGTTGTTGGCCTTTCAGACGTTCGTTATCTTCTAGACTAGAGACTATCTCTCGGAACTTTGAAAACCTCTCTAACCAACCTCTCCTTACATTCCAACTATTTTTCTTCGAGCATGCCCGCCATTTTTCCCTTTATGGAAGTAAAACAGCATTAAGCACCGAAAATACAGTTTATTTAATTGCATAATTACGCGGTAAGAATTGTACTGAACTAATTACAGTTGCCAGAAAACCGTTTACGAACCAGTATATTTACTTAGTGCATTACTTATAATATGAAGAGATATATGTACCAAAGTCCAGAGATCCAATTATTAGAACAGGAAAAATCGGACACTTTCTGATCGAGCCAATTGTTAACATGTTGTTTAAAGGAAATCGATACAGTCATTTCCTAGAAAACTGTCAATAAAGTACTATCGGTTGACCAATTTTCTTCATACTTAGTATTTTTGCTAAATATTTAATTAGCGTTAATAAAGAATAATTACAACATGAAGAAATGGCAATTTATAGCTGAGTCCTAGAAAGTCACAACGCCACAACACAACCCTCGCAATGAATTTACATAGAAACAAAACTCGAATAGATCATTCATATTCAAATGATCATGAGTTCTACCCGAATCTACATCACAGACTGTCGATTCGATGGCTGGAGCTATCCCAAAACGTAACGCAATATCTCACGGGCCACGAGGAGTTCAATTCTAAGTTCCTTGAGCTGGATCTGAAAGATTCCCTAAATTGCGAATGCGGTGAACGGGACACAGTGCATCACGTTCCTTTCCGGTGTCCTCTCCTCGACGAGGCAATAATCTGCATGGAATTCAAGCTGAAAAGGGGGGGAGAGAACTGGCCGCGAGACTGCAAAGAGTTAATGCAAAGTGCTATCAATGTTAAAGACTTTGTTGAGTTTGCTCGTGAAGTAGCGGTAATGCGCCGGACTACACGGATATGTAGAGGTCCGCCTCCACGTGGCAGGGATGGAAACTTGCCTACTATGTAGGCAAGGCTAAGTAACCATAGGCACCGGTTTTGGCGAAATGCGCTAGGTACAGTGGCATGGAGCGTGCTTTAATTTTGATTTTTTTTTGTTATGGTGTATAGGAGTGGGCGCTAGAAGAGCGGGGAGAAGCCATAGGGACTGCTTATATAATCCCGGACATGCGACCGTTTTAGACCTCTCATCAGTAGGGAGAGGCCAAGCCCTAGGCCAAAGCTTTTCTGGGCCCATATAGCTAATTCTAGGCCTTCATCAGAGCGGTGGATTTATTCGCTGCTAATCAAAATGGTACACGAGGTGATGAGTCAGTACGCTGTAATTCTATGTGCCCGGCATAACTAAGGAAAGGTTTCGTTGTGTGAGTGACTTTGGACGTAGATAATTTCTTTCTTTTTGGAAGAGTGGTGCTTTAATCAAGTAACATTTAAGCACGTCTTGTCCACATCACATATTGTAGAGCAATTTATCCTAAACTGAGTTGAGTGGCAACACCGTCAGAAATGATAATTGGTCTAATAAAACGGAAATCACTTGTGGTTTTTCAGGAAAAGATATACATAACTCTAGCGTGCCCCCGCGAACTTACTTCAGTGGTCTACCGAACAGCACAACTTGCTTGTTACCCTTTTACAATGAAACGAATTTTAAAATTTAATTCAGCCATACATCAATGTGCACACCAAATGGCTCTTTGTGAAGAAATATGTACATTAAAGGGCTCACCTATACAACTCATCGCAACAACAAAACAAAAATCTGGTGTACACAGTTACAGCACTTTCTCTTACTGCAATGTATGTAGTCTAATTGTCTAATGTTCTTTAAACTTGGAGTTATTACTAAATGTTTAGATGGTACAAATAATATTGAGGAGGGAGAACCAAAACTATAATTGTGAGAGAACTGGACTCCCAGCCCGCTAAACCCTCTGTTCTGAATCAATTTGTTTGCAAAGCGTTTCAAACCAAACTAATAGGTCCATACTCTTAAATTTTAAAAATCTGGTATGAAACACTCACACCACTTTCTCTTATTCTAACTAATACACTTTAATCAAGAAATTTTCTTTAAAATTACAACCTTACAATGTTTAGTTGGACTGGCCATAAAAATGGTGATGTGGATTTTACTTGTATAACTGAGCATAGGTGGAGCGATTTACGTCAAAACCAACAAAGCATGTATAAATTTCTATTTAAAGTAACTGGCACATCCTCAATACCCCTCTAAAATCTTTTTTTTTTTTCAGAAAAATTCAGAAACGTCGTCTGTAAAATCGCACTTCCAGAAATCTATTTTCTTCAAATTTTGGAATTCTATCAATGCTTCTAATGTATATTAATACTGAGTAAGTGATAAAACCGTATATTATACTGAATTGGTACTTTAGAGGGAAGGAACGCTACTGTTCCCCCTGAACTTCCATTTTCCTGGAAACCTGTTTCAAATAAACGTGATGGACACTTATGTATAGAAAATATACTAAGTTTAAAGAAAATCATTGCAGCCGTTTTCGAGTTCAAAATCAGAATAACTGAAAAAAAAAAGTTGTACTTCCGCTTGATGGATGTTGCCTGAAATCTTCGTCCCTGATGCGGTGTAAAACCAAGTTTGAGCTTCCTGCGACGAGATATTCTGTTACCACACACACACACATATTTACAGATCATTTGCTAAAAACATTTTTTTCAAATTTAGGGGACCTCAAAATATGTATTTCCGGTGAAAACTCAATGATGAAAATCTGGCTCGATCGCAGTACTTCCTCTAAGAGAAGATAAAAAGCATCAATGAAAAAATATTTATCTCGGATTTTATCCGTCGTACATGTTTATTTTTGTTGCTTCTGACCGGTTTCGAATTCTCATCCATCGTCAGGATGGATCGCAAGTTTGTAACTTCCTGTGTGACTTCTATTTATGTTTCTGTCACGCCTTACAATGTTTGATTGTATACGAGGGGTTATATGGTTATAATAGTATTAATTATGTGCACGTGTATAATATCAAAAAAGAATTAGAATGCTAGAACAAGCAACCACGTCCAACCAATAAAAAACATGTTGCCTCCCGTGAGGTATACTAGGGCAATGTAAACTTGAGTAGTGGGCCAAAGGTTGCCGATTGCTAACCTGTCTCGCCCTCGCAACGCTGGTGACACCTATCAGCGGAACGTAAAACCACCAGTTATAGAGGTGGTTCATTGATGACTATTGACTCACACCAGAGTCCGAGGTTCCGCACACATTACACTAACTAAACACAGCACTGTCCAAACTAACTGGTGGCTCATTGATGTCGCTAGAGTGTCGAGATAGAGACTACTGGCAAGTCGCGCTGGCTATTGCTAGAGTAGCCATTATTAACAATACCATTTCTCTAAAAAAACCTAACGGTTGCCAACAATATATTATTACTTCCTCTGAGTCCAAAAAAGTGGTTTTCAGAAAATGGTCGTGTGTGTGTGTGTGTGTGTGTGTGTGTGTGTGTGCCTAAGTCTGTGTATCCGCTCAAAGAGCACTACATGAAATTTACAAAGTTACACAATTACAGCTGTAGTATAGTATACAAATAAAACAGTATTAACGTCAAAAGTAGATACATGGCTATATTGTCTGCAAATTAATACTAGCTAATTCAATTTTGTAATTCTGCAATATTGTTGTCTAAGGCGATATGAAACAGAGGGAAAGAACTCCTTTGTCCATGTACAAGGGTGGGATGACAAGTTTCCGACTTCCCCAAAAAATGGCGCCTGCAGCGCCAGTTTCACTACGCCATCTTGAAATGCCATCTGTCTTTAGTATAACCTACAAATTTACACAGCCACTAACTGTTTTCTTTTTTAAATCTGTGACTTTTTAAAGTTATCAAGTTTTGCTGTTTCCAAGCATTCAAAAATCGAAGTGCGAGCCGAGATAAAATATTTTTTTATGAAAAGTTTATGTCCTTCAGCGATAACCGCAGAGTTAGAGGCAACATTGGGGGAGTCTACAACTTCATTTACAACTGCCAAAACGTAGATAGAGGACTTCAAACGTGTTCGTACGAGCCCTCAAGCTGCTGAGCTTTCTCGAAGACCAAAATCGGCTACAACCAAAGAAATCATCCAAAAAGTCCACAAAACCATTGTGAATGATCGCAGGTTGAAATTGACAGAGGTAGCTGAGATTGCTGGCATATCCAAAGAAAGGGCACACCATATTTTAACTGAAATCTTGGGGATGAGAAAATTTCTGTAAAATGGGTGCCGCATTGGCTGACCCACAATCAAAAACTGCAACGCTTGATGGCATCGGAATAATGTTTGTTTCTCTAGGAGTCCAACCCAACAGATTTTTTTCGGTTTGTTACTGTGGACGAAACCTGGCCAGAGACCGAACAGTGGACAGGTAAGGGAGAACCAACGCCGAAAAGAGGCCCATCTGCAAGGAGGTCATAGCCACAGTTTTTTGGGACGCTAAAGGAAGCTTGCTGGTAGATTATCTAGAAGAGGGCAGGACGATTAACGGCAAATATTACTGTAGCCTTCTGGGCCAGTTGAAGCAAAAAATTGAGGAAAAAGGTCAGGTCTGGCGAAGAAGAAAGTTCTGTTTGATCAGGACAACGCTGTCAGCTACAAAGCTCTCAGTGTGATGGCTAAAATTCATGAATTGAAGTTTGATGTTGTCCCGCATGCACCCTACATCACCAGACTTCGCCCCTTTGGATGTCACCCTCTTCCCGAACCTGAAAAAATTCCATGCTGGGAAGAAATATGGATGCAATTCCGAAGTCACCTCAGCGACGATCGCCACTTTCCAGACTTGGACGAAAGCGCATACATAGAAGGAATCCAAGCAATGGAGCACTGATGGCGTAATAAATTTACGAGAATAATTTGTAGAGTAATAACATGTAATTATGTCATTATTTTCGTTTCTTCCTTGTTAGGTCGCAAACTTATCATCCCTCCCTTCCGTACCGTTACGGGAATCACTCTCACGCCTCAACGCTGCGCTGATGAGCCCACAATTTAAGAGATGTTTTTAGAAAGTTGTTATAGCTAATTGGTAATTCCCTAGCTTTTGAAGCTGCCTTTGTCATTTCGTCGGCTCTTTCATTATAGTCTATGAACCCCTTCAATTTATTTCTGTTTTACTAAACCTTTGCTCTGTGTGTGTGTGTGTGTGTGTGTGTGTGTGTGTGTGTGGTGTGTGTAATGTATGTATATGAACAGCATAGCTCAAAAACGAAAAATCGCAGAACGTTCAAACCTAACATTCCGTTTGACACATCCGACAGAAAGTGGTGTGTCTGGGGTTAGGTAAAGAACACTGGTCTGGTTTACTGTGTGAACTGAACAGTCAGGGACAAACACACACACACACACACACAAACAATTTCTTTTAGAAAATGTTTATTTGCAGTTGTAATTTTTTTCTGACTTTTGAAAATATTGCATCAGACATTAAAATAAGGAATAAATCGTAAAATAAGATTAAGTGATAAAAGTGTCAATTTGTATAAAGTAGAAACTTGAACTTTGATGTTGGGACAAAAGTATAGACACACCTTCAATTTTGAAACTCCAGCTCCTGCTTACTATTTTGTTGAGCCTGCTCTGTGGTGTATCAATTAGAACATTCTATTAGGGAAACTTCTGAACAAATTTTGAATTTCTTCTTGCCTGATTTCTTCCCAAGATGACAAAATTGCGATTTTCAATTGCTAAGCATCGTTGAAATGGCGACCATTGTCGTAGACCTTTCTGGATAGAATTCCCCATAGATTTTCAATTATATTGAGGTCTGGAGAAAGAGCAGGTCAAGCAAAGTTTCAATATTATTGTCTTGGAACCAACTTTTTACGGTTCTGGCATTAGGTATAGTAGGGTTGTCCTGCTGAAAAATACAATTTTCACCAGCCATTCCGAAAAACTCATTTTTCGCTTCTTCCAATATGTTTTGAAAGCTTCGGCATTAACTCTACGAGCAAGAAGAGTTATTTTGCCTTTGTTTCGGAAGCATATGGATGCCCTCAACATTATGGACCCGCCATCCATTTCTCGTCTAGACAAAAATTTTTCTTCTTTGCTTAAGTCATCAGGGCCATCTAAATTAAATTTTGTTTTTCATCCAAAAAGTCAATTTATTCCATTCTCCAACCCACGACATGTGTTCTCTTGCAAAATCTAGTCGGCCGAATCTTGTGCGGCTGTTTTAAGAATGGTTTCATCCTTAATTTATTCTAACCAACATAGCTTGCTTCTTTAAAATTTTCCTTACATTTTTCACATTAGTGTGGACATCAACACTTGCAGCGATTGCCCGAACAAAGAACGTACAGTTCGAGGCAGCTCTTAAAATTAGCATTTTTTCACGTTTTGTAGAAGCTGTTGACCACCCAGTGCCATACTGTTTCCCGAATTTAAAAAAATTTACACACTGACGAGAAACTCCTCTTTATTTGGCGTCCCAATTTCTCTGGCAGACCCACCCGACTCCGAAAAAGACTTCCCATTGTAAAAAAATTGTTTTCTGAATATAAATGAAATAACAAAACATGTAATAAAAATTGTAAGTCTGATCGCTATATACATATATTAGAAAGAGAATAAAAATTTAACTGAACTAATAAGATCGAAAATTCAAGAAACACGAGTATGTCTATCATTTTGTCCCAGGTAAATATTTATTGTTTATGAGAATATAATGTAAACGTTCACCCATCCGAAATATGCAAACAAAATTGTGATATCACTAGGCAATAAATTATGAAAATACTCGTTAAGTTTAAAATTAAAAATTCTAAAAAATAAAAAAAGATGTTTTGTAAGTGTGTGTGAGTGTCAAAGTGTGTTTATCATTTTGTCTTGACTGTATATTACAACTGGACTGTTAAGTATGTAAACAATACACGGCATGTCTCTTTTCAAAATAAGAAAAGTAAATAAGGTTACAATTAGAGTGGCACAACTGGCAAAAATTAAAATTTTAAATGTATTATTTCACAGCGTAATGTGTAACATAATGATGATACTTCCGCCTACCAAAAACTAGAGATAATAATTCTTTCTCAGTTAAGGCCAAATTTTTCTCCGAGTCTGAAAGACTTCGATAAGCGAAACTAATAAATTTATTTTGTTCCATTAAACAGCAACGAGGCCTTGACTAGCATCACATTGTAATTTAATTGAATTAATTAACATTTTTAGTTCCGGAATATTTAAAATAATTTCCTTAATTTTAAAGAATGCTTGCTCGGGTATTGCAAGCTAGCACCACTGCAGGAGTTCAGATACATATATGGCTGGACTTAGCTTTCAAGTTGAATTCACATGCTCTTTCGCGAGCCTTATTCCCTCCTCAGAATAAAACATGACCAAACTGTTTAAGCATCAGAGACATTTTTCGTGGTAGCCTCCTTCATTTTGTGGTCATCGACCGGTTTCGGGCGTTCACCCATCTTCAGGATGCGTTTGTCAGACAGTGTGATAACACAGACTTGCACAGAGCAAATTCAGTTTATACACAATTTGCTCTGTGCAAATCTGTGTTATCACACTGTCTGACAAAGCATCCTGAAGATGGGTGAAACGCCCGAAACCGGTCGATGACCACAAAATGAAGCAGGCTACCACGGAAAATGTCTCTGATGCTTTCCAGCTCTGCGGAACCAACCACCACAACAAACTGTTTAACTTCTCGTATTTTAAGTTGAATTTTATTTTTATTAAATTTTCTCTCTCTTTTGTTTGTCTTTCTCTCGTTCCTAAACTTTTTCTACAGTTTTATTATGTTGATGTTCGGTCGCAGAGAATATCAGTAGATCATCAACGTATACTATAACATCTTCTATGTCTTTAAAATTCTCTTCATTTCTTAGGAGCAGAAGAGATCTCGAACGAAAGTCTTAACAATCGGTAATAAGGAAAGGCATAGAGAACGTACACATTTCATTGAATTGTTTATCTAATTTAATTTGGTAAAATCCGTCCTTTAAATCAAAGTACAGTGAACATTTTCGCACCAGATCACTTCGAAGCCATTTCTTAAATTGTGGGCATTAACTTGTTTTTACGAATAATCACTTTCACATCACAATCTAAGAGAGAAGTCTGTGCGTTGTAAGAGAATGTACTTTTAACTAATAATAATAATTCATTCTAATTTCGTTATCTATTTAGCCTGTTATTATCCAAAGCCTATATTGACACACATCCCACACTTCCATTATAAGTTTCTAATGTAAAGTAATGCCCTATTTTTCTGGCTTGCTTAACATTCAACTATCAAATTAGGTAGACGGGAACGAAAGCACGTACTTTACCATTAAAATTTTTCAAACGAATATAAAATTTAGCAGTTATACGCGGGACTCGAACTGGGGACCTCTTAGTTACAAGTCATAACCATTACACCAACACCCGCCCAAAGTCTCTAATGTTAGACTATGATTATTTATATTTTTATTAATATTACTAAAAGGAACAAAGGAAATATCCGCCCTTTAGTAAATTAATTTAAATTTAATTTCTTTATTGTTTTTAAATGTTAATACCTGGGTCCATTGCTGCTCACCTGCGAGATTAGCCACTTTATCGATTACCAAGCTACCGAAAGAAGCCTCACAACCTCTAATAACTTTGGTGCCTTTACAGCCAATTGCAAAGTGATTTTTTCCCCCCCATATTTGTTGGAAACACGGCCACCAAATGGCGGACAGTTGGCTCTCTTATGCACACTCCCACACTTTTTACAGGAATAATTAGCACTAAACTCATTTAATTTTCTATCGTTTGCACCATCTCTATTCATATTTTCTCTCTTCTTTGCTGGCTTCAAGTTCTCCTTCTCTGCACTTTTCTCAACTATCTTTGTATTCTCCTCTCTCGCAGAGGTTTTGAGGTAATCTACTCTATCAGGTACATTCATAATAGTTGCCTGTTCCCTACTTGGTTCAGCTGCTCGTCCAATCTTGACTGTCTTTTCTAAAGTTAAATTTTTCTCTGAAACAAAAGATTCTGAAAGCCGCACTTCTCGCACATCTTGTACTATTCTGATCATTAACAGTCTATCTGCAAGCTTGTTATATTCACAATCGTTCAGTAAGTTTCTGTGACGAAAGAGTCAAGTGTTTCAACCTCTTTTTGATTGCGACTGTTAAACAGAAAGCTGCTAAGCACTAGGTTCTCCTGTGGTTCCACACAGTCCTCAACCTTCTGAAGGAACACTTAAAATTTTCTTTCTCCCTTTCAGTAAAGCCCTATGAAAATGAAAAGTACTACCGTTTTAAGTCCGCTAGAGGCTTAATATCTGCAATGTCTGCAGCTTTTAGAAAAATCTACAAATCTCTACGGAATGTTCGCCAATTTTCCACAAGATTCTCTTCAAACGGTCGAGTGAACGCATCCATTTTATTGAAATACTTGCAAATTATTATCAACAATAACCGTTCCTTATTTACTTATTATTTTTTTTTCTCCTTCAATAATTTATTTGCAACTGTACAGTAGATACAGCAAGCAAATGTGGCGAATAGTTACATGACACGAACGACATGTGAAGAAAATACCCAGTGGTATTACTTCATGGCGTTGAAGTTAATTTAAAAGGTCACGGGGCCACTGACGCCTCACACGTCGGGATGGATTATCTGGTAAGGTTTGACTAGCAAGTTGTTGAACCAAAGGATTATGATGATGGAGCAGGGAATTATGGAATCTTTGACAGCGGGATTTAATTAGATCGGACACAAATGGAATGGATAGGTCATTATGTAAGGTTTTATTGGAGACATAATAAGGAGCATTGGTAATTTTTCGTAGGATTTTGGACTGTAAGGATTTGATACGGTAAACGTTGGAATGCTTAGTGGAGCCCCATACCTCTAGTCCGTAAGTCCATATTGGTCGTAGTAAAGTTTTGTATAGTGTAAGCTTATTTTTTAAAGTAAGTTTGGATCGT